>WYDI02032408.1:19608-148950 GCA_009867235.2 Psittacus erithacus | reverse complement strand
CCCAGAGAGAACTGAGTCAGACAATGGGACTCATTTCTGGAACAACCTTATAGACACTTGGGCCAAAGAGCATGGCACAGAGTGGGTAGGTCACATCCCCTACCATGCACCAGCCTCTGGGCAAATGGAACGGTACAACGAGCTCTTAAAAACTACACTGAGAGCAATGGGTGGTGGGACTTTCAAAACTGGGATACACATTTACCAAAAGCCACCTGAGTGGTCAATCTATGAAGGAGACATTCCCTTACACTCCCAGCTCCCCCACCAGACAGTTTATAGCATTATTTGAGAGTTCTGAAGGTTTTGAATGGCCTTTGGGTACCCTTAAGACCTGCCTGCTGATTGTGATGGGGATCACCATGCTGGCACACATACAGAGTGTGTTTTACCCAGGACCATTTTGTCTGATCTCAAAAGTTAAGCAGAGTTGGGTTTGGGTCTTGCCTAGGGTTAGATGATGATACAGGAGGACCAAGAAATTTTCCCCAAGGCTGGACAGTCATGAGTGGCAGGGTGTGTGGGACAGTATGGGCAATATCTAGGCCAGTGGGTCCTTCCAGTGCTTTGGAACTTCACTACTGAACAAGTGCAAAATCCAGAAAAAAAAAAAAGAGTAAAACACTTAAATGAGGTGTGTCTTCATCCTGGTCATTACAGAGAGGGACATATCATGGCAATGTGCTGGGCCTTGGCATACACCTACAGAGGCCTGTTCAACGCTATCCAGCACCTTCAAAGGGATGTGATTGCAGGGCAAAGAACAAATCAAAAGACTACATAGCTATTCAGCACTGAAAGGGAGGCTTCGCAGCAAAGCACTATTCTGAAAGTCCCCAAATACTATCTGGGCATCCAAGGGCAAGGTATGCAGAAGAAAAAGTTCAACACAGCCCTCAGGATACAGGATAAGTAGACAGATACTGAAATGCTTCTCACAAGACATCTAACTTTCAGAATAATGCAAGCAAAGTGAGTTTCATTTGGTTAAGCTAAGAGATGAGATTGAGGAAAGCATGAACATGAAGGACTGCATGAGAAATACATTCTATAATGTTTGTAAGTATTCTGAGTTCTGTCTGGGCTTAAACCACGACAATTGTCATAACACAAAATGAAACAAAACCTAAAAACACAGATATCACCTTATTTCTTCATAATAAACACATTTCCTTGTGCCTGCAATGCACAGAGACAGAGAAACCTGGTGGTCCTAAATCACACTTAGTAACTTTTTTGTGTCTATGAGCAATACAAGGACCACCACATAGGGGGCTGGGTTGATGTCTGGCAGCTTGAATCTCTGTCACCATTGGCCCAGTCATTGAACCATCCTTCCTCTCAAGTTCAATTAAACTGAAGCATTTACTTTAGAAGGTAGTCCCACCAGATCTGGTTACCAGCCCTAAAGCAAAACAATCTTTGCAAGTGCAGCTTTATTGTGAGTGTAAAAATAGCACTCTGGTATTCAACAGATACGTTCCCAATTGCATATACAGTCCTGTCTTTTGTCTTAGGAGTCGGGGGTCAGAGATTTCTGACGTAGCCCTAAAAGGCAGCATAACTTTAGATAGGGTGAGGCAGGTATTATTCCTACTTATCCATGTACTAATTTCATCTCTCCTACAGAGCCCTGCAAGGCTGCCTGCACACTTTACTAATAGCAACATACTTTAAATTTTCTGTGCAAAAATAATAGGCATAAAAGCAATGATCAAGGATTAACCAGTGTGCTATAAATTTAAGGCACTAACTCACCAAGCAACCTATTTATGTGATTATCTTCCCAAACAACTAATTTCCTATTCTCCCTAGTATCATTTAAGCTCTAAATTCAAGATGCTTTTTCCTCACAGTGCTCCTTTTCCTTTATTACCTTTCAAAGGAAGGCAGGAAGGCCAAATGAAGGCTCTAGTTAGCCATTCTATCAACAGAATAATGATGCTGGCGCCAATGAATGGGGATATTCTGGAGCACTGTAAGTAGAACTGAAACCAGAATTCAATTCATAATTTTGTTTGCTGCATCCCGGGCTGTTGCTATGGAAATGAAGGTAAAATCCTATAATTATAAATTGCCAGATGTCAACAGTGTCTAGTTTTCATTTGAACATGCATTTATTATTGAAGCTAGGGCCAGGCAAAGGCCAAAGCTGAAAAATCACCCAGTGTGTTTGCTGTAGATGATAATAGACTTCAGTGTTCCCTTGCTGGCTCAGGTGAAATATGTGTCAGATTAAGCATCTTGGATTCAGGTTCCTCCAGTGCTTAGATCCAGATTTAAAAGTATGCATATTTAGAAACTGAGGCCAGCTCCATTTCAATGCCAAACCAAAAAACCTCATGTTGGGAGCAAGGCCTGAACTCGGACAGCCACACTGGATGCTTTCACCCTGCCCATCAGCAGCAGCAGAGAGGCAACTCAATGGGCAGCTCAGTACTGAACAGTTAAAGGTATTGCAGGTTAAGAGACCCTACACAGAGGCATGCTGCAGGGTAGCCAGCACCCACTAGTTCACCCACAGTTAGCCAATGCCCACTTACCTGCTGCCTGTGCTAGGTTATTATGGTCTAGATTAAGAGAATCATAGAAATCATAGAATGATTTGGGTTGGAAAGTACCTTAAGATCATTTACTTCCAACCCCTTGCTTTGGGCAGGGATGCCTTCTACCAGACCAGTGTGCTCAAGGCTCTCTCTAACCTGGTGTTGAACACTGCCAGGGATAAAGCATTCATTGACAGCTTCCTTGGGCAACCTGTTCCAGTGCCTCACTACCCTCACAGAAGAGAGCTTCTTCCTTCCATCTAACCTAAAACTCCCCTGTTTAATCTGTCTTCTCTTGTCCTACTGCTACACCCCCTGATGAAGAGCCCCTCTCCAGCACCCTTGTACCCTCCTCCGGATAGTAGAAGGTTGTTATGAAGTCTCCACACAGCTTCTCTTCTCTAGGCATGGGACTCTCTCCTTCTTGCTTTCTTGCACCCCAGTGTGCAAGTTCCTCATTAATATACACCCCTGGTGTGTCACACTTCATTAAGCAGATGCCTTCACCATCCTCCAGCCTCCTGCTTTGGTTGCAAACATCTTTAGGTGACCCTGTACGAGACTGGCAGTCCCACTGCTAACAGCAAGCAAGTGCTCCTCTAACCTAAAAGCCTGCATTATGCCAAATCAAACAGAACCACCCAATATGAAAACTGGATATCCATCAGGTAAAGCAGAGGGAAAAGACATTATTTGTCATTCCCTCTCTGCCATCTGTACTGCTATTAAGCACATACCAACCTAGTTAATGCTCTGGGTCTGCTTAGATATAAGAGGCACCTCCAGTTCTAAAGGCTGCTAATCACCAACAGCACCACTCGGCTCGAAAACACTGTTAAATCCTGTTTCAGACTGAGATTGCCACACTTATGTAAAGCGTACTCTCTGCAGGGGGTTTCTTTATTTTTATGTTCTTTAATCTCACCTTCTGTTTTGCCTGTCTAATGCAGCAGCTCCCACTCAGCCCATCCAATTCTGTGACCCTTGAAAGTTAAAACTCCCTTCTATTTTATTTTAACCACCTTGCCTTGTCATCCAAAGGAAAAGGATGTCATGAACACAGAGGCAGTCCCACTGGCAGATCCACTGGGAAAAAAAAGTACAGCTAAGCAACTTTAAAAACTTTTACCTATAAAACCCCCAAACCAATAGGAATATGAAAGATCAGGCTCTCTGTAACTATTTGCTGTGTACAACACCGCACACAGTAAAACAATTAGCAGTAGAAAAAACTGAGAAAAGGGTTGAGCTTCATGGGAGCATTTGGATAAAACCACACTGATTTGCTGAATCAGCAAGAACACATGAACAAGTGGCAGGTTTGGATTCAGCAGAAATCTTCCTGGTTTTGATGACAAGCTAATGCTACAGAGCTCCAAAACAGCATCTCATGAGGACACCAGCAACTTGGCCTAAACCATGTTTCCCTCCTTCAGACCAGAGGCTCATTGACAGGCTTTGTCCTCCAGGTAGTTACTCTGGTCTCCTGCCTATTCTCAGGTGAGGCTTTCTGGGTTTCTCTTGTGGGAACCTTTCTGCTTTGCTAATCAAACACTCACTGAGTCTTCCGCAGCACAGGTGAATGCCTCATATCTTTGGTACATCTACAGCAGGAGAACACTGTCTTGTTCTTGGGAGGGATGGGAAAAAAAGTTTTGAAAGACTTTGGGGTTTTGGGCTCACTCCAGTGAAGAGAATGTATCTATCTAAAAAGAACAGAAAAGTTACCTGCTTTCTATATCCCTGTTCTGCCTGGTCCAGCAATTGGGATAAACACAGCTATCCCACAGTATGATTTTTACAAGCAGCATTCACAAAACCCATCATAGATGAAGTAAATGGCAGCATATTCTGTTGGGCTCCATGGTGAAATGAATATACAATAGAATGAAACATACATGTATGTGCCGTGCCCTTCTGATAATATGAAGGGTATGTACCATGTTATTTGTTTTCAGGGAATGATGCAAAAGAGAGAGCATAAATTACATTTTCATCAAATGGAAAATGCAAGGGAAAACACTATAATCTGCTTAGTAACACAGGCTGCTATGAACACATCAGACCATCACCCCCCTCTCTAGACTGCCTCTTTGCCAAGGCAGCATGCAGTTCAGCACCTGCACAGCAAGTCCGGGCAGCAGGATTTCCTCTAGAGACAGATCCAGACTTCAGGGTAGATCTCCCCTGCTCCCCCAGAAACGCTCCCCCAGGGCAGCCACAGATCCCACCATCATCAGAGCCGAACATAAAACTCGCTTCTTCCTTTCCCTTCATCACGTCAATACACGTGAATCTATTCTCAGGCAAATGAAAAAGCCATGGAAATTTCAGCACTAAAAAAGACAAAAGATGGTTAAAAGAAAAGAAGTATGTGTACACTCCTAAAAACATACGTGCATATTCTGGCATATAAATCAATACATGAGCAGCACTCAGGTACTCCAGCAGTACAGTCCATGTAAGTACCTGTAAGTGCATATAGGCCACAAGTCTGCTTTCAGTGATGAAATTTAAAATCTGCCATTACAGAACAGTGGCCTGAAACCTGATACAAGTGACGTGAGTTAAGGAAGGAGTAACAGCCTTTACACTCAATTTCCTGGCTTTCCTTGGTTTGCGTCACACCCTTAATGTTATTTCAACATTGCGTTTTGTCCTCTAAATTAAATATACAGTAGGTGTTTTGTATTTAATTTCCTTACTGTTTTTTTTTTTCCCTCCTAAAGGAAAAAGAATGGAAGAGATTCATGAAAGGTTATAAAACACACATTGTGTACTGGAGAGGCTGGAGTAGCTCTTTTGGAGCCTTTTCATTCTCCTGGGAAAATATGTAATTAGGTAGTTTTTTAACATGTGTATTATGTACTGAATTACATGTATTTATACATTTCTCAAAGGAGTATTGCTTACACAATAGCCTGGAGCAACTCTTTTGGAGCCATTTGGGTCTATCATGTAATTATGTACTTAAGACCCGTTTATAGCAAATTTTGGTGTGCCTACGTAGTAGCTTTTTATTTGTATTTCAGATGAATTTTCAGGCTTGTGAGGGGTGCTACACTGATAGCCCTGGAGACTGCAGGCTTCTGTTTACTTACAGAAAGGGAAAACACGAGTAAGGAAGATATGGGCATCCCCAGACTATCCCTCCAAAATTTACCTTATCCCTGACTTTGGGAACAACTTCCCGAAGTAGATAGGAAAAGATTCCATACTCAGTTTTGTCAGCAATTTGTTATGGCAGGTTTGGGGATGAGGACAGCTACCCACCTGGAACTGAACTCATTAAAAAAAAATAGTTCACATAGGCTGCTAAGTATTTGCCATCTGCTAATCTACAATTTATCTCATTTCTTTTTCTTTATATATATATGAAAAGAATATTATCCTTGGAAGCAGAATTCTGTAAGGATTTATGTGCATAGGCACTATGAGAAGGGATATTAGATATGTTTGTACCCTCCCAAGATACAGCTTTCCAAGTCTTTAAACGTCAGAAAGAAACTAAAGGGTTTGTGGCACTTTTTTCCTGGAAAGAGAGAATGCAGAAGCCAAAATAGTTTTCTCTTAAAATTGTAAACAAAAAAACTCCCTCTCCCAACCCAAATACAGTGCAGCTAAAATGACTTCATGTGATGCTGCCAAGAAAGCATGGTGACAGCCGTAATGTAAATGCATGGATGGATGTATTTTTACATTATTTCAAGAAGGAAAATGGCTTGCTCTGAATGAAAGAAGCTGAAGTCAGTAGGTGCTGGGCAATTAATAGACTTTCTTATGTAAAAATACCCCAAACCCCAGTTGATACTAACTCCCACATTAGTTTGACACTCATCCTTCTAAATGTAATTTCATCTTGCTTGGATTTATTTAACCATTTTGGTTATTTCAAAGGTGCATGCCACGGCTTGGGGGGTGTGTTTGGTTTTTTTAAGTCTTGTTTTAAGCAAAGTATCAGAAAACATTTTTCAAAGACTTTGAAGGAATTGTGCATTTCCCAAGTAACACTTGTCATTTAAAACATATTGCAAGAAACTCACTTAATTCCCTTCCTTTAATTAAAACATCACCGGAATTCAGCCCAGTATGTGAAGTCTTAAAACCTTCCAAAACTAACTTTTGGGAAACAATTCTATACATAAGAAAGCCTTCATCCCAGTCTCCTAAGGAGCAGTCAAGAGTATGATGTTTGGCTCCAGCTTCCCTTTTCCTTAACACCATGCTGTGGAGGAAGGCATGAAAAGTGAGGTTAATGATGGAGGTCAGTACCAGTAATGTTTGAGCATTTTTCACTCTTTCAGGGCAGTGTTTTCCAGAGCAGAAGTGTCACACACGCTACCTGTTCCTTACTGCAGTTCATTGATGGCACAAAACAGTAGCAAGCTACAGACAACGCTAAGGCAAGGCACATTCCCTATCCTACACTGAAGAAATATGAAAAATGCAAGGAAAAGCAAACAAAACCCAGGGAAAATTACTATAATTGACACACTGCTGACTGGGTACCACTACAATCTTTAAGGCTGTCTTAAACTATGCATTTTGCCAGTTTAACTCTCAGTACAGAAAGTACCTTTGTACACAGAGTACAAATTTCTGCAAGTTACAGCTGACTCAAATCAAAGCTACCAAAGTACTACACGTCAATCTGCTTCCCAGGAAGCTATTTCTGTGCCTGCTTCAGCTTTTTCTCCTCAGCTCCTTCTGCAATACAGAGGTCCACCACCAAGTTTGCACGCACTTACTTTTTAAGCTTTAGGGAGGAGAGGGGTTCCTAAAATATCACTGATAAATAAAGAAGCAAGCCTGGAAAGTTTCAGCTCAAAAGGCCAAAGATTCAGAGAGAAAAAACAGAAAACAGCAGGTGAAAACAGAAACACCATAAAGTTTCATGGGTGCTGTCATTCAGCATGGATAAATGGTTCAATAGGCAGACCATGTGGTTGAAAAACAAAGACTGCTGTCGTGGCATCATCATGATAACCTCCATGTCCCCAAATCCTCTGCACTCCAGTTCCTTTACCTGTTTAATGTATACCATAGTGCTAGTCTAACCGCAGTACAGAAGGAAATGTTTTGATCATAAGCATCGAATTTAAAGGTCATATGAATTTTTTAGCAGTAAAAGAAAAAAATCACTAAGAATTATGAAAAAGTCCTTCTCTGTACCATCTTTTTTGAGATACTGCTGTCATTTCCAGTCAGGGAAGCTATTTTGCCTCCTTTGGGTTATGCAATTAAAAGCCTAATCCTGCATTCCTTACAAGAGGAACTTTATTAATATGAAAGCCCCAGAGATACCAGTAGGCATTTTGGCATCCACAGTTACATATACAGGCACAAGGGGTGCTAGAAACTTTCCCAGACCATTACAGGACACTATTAATACAGCTGTAATTTAACACCACTACTTTAACTTTCAGAAGGAGAAGGTACTTCTCATGGCAGGAAACCACCACCAGTGGCAGGACATGCCCATAACCACTGTACCGATGCATGCAGTTAGGAATACAGAGCCAGAACAAAACTGTGAGGCCATGAAGCCTGGGACTCTGTGCACACAGGCAACTATGTACCATAATCCATCTCATTGCCCACAAGTATTTTGTTCCCAAATTGCTCCAAGTGGAAAGCATTTTCAGGATCTCACTACAGTGAGGGGTAGAAACCATCTGATTTCCAGTTTAAGCCTATTCAGGGCCAAGTTTATGCCCACTTGTTCTTTTGCAAATATTGCTCTTGGGTTTAAATAGTTTTTTCCCCTCTCTGGCATTTAGCCCTGGATGTATTTATAGAGTGCTGTCAAATCCCCACTCAACTCTATTTTGCTAAACTAAACAAGCCAATCTCTTCCAGTCCCTTCCCATAAGATAGGCTTTCCAAACATTTAATACCTCTGTAAGACTTTCCGTAGATTTTACATGTGTTCTAGCTCTAATTCAACTTTGACATAGTTACTTTAAAAAAAGTATGCAATATTCTAAATTAAGCTGTCTAGTATCTTGTACAAGGGTACCACAAGGGTACCACTGAGGTACCCAAGGTATCTGGCTTCTCTGAAGTTTCACCGCTGTCCCACCATCACCATGTCACTAGCTAGAATAGGATGGACAGAACTAACTTTGAAGGTTTAGTCCGAGATTCAGCCACACAGAGAAGTAGCACCATTAGTTAAGCATGAAGAGGGTCATTCCAACTCTCAGCACTGCAATTCCCTAACAGGTCAGAGAGGGACTCACTTGCTGTGTGCAACATGTCTTATTTTTAACGCAAACACTCCAAGCATCCTCAGCCACTAATCTTTACAGAACATGCATTAAGAATACAAATGTATTAACAGCATCCCCTAGAAGTTTCTTCTTACTGTTGTTTTCCCTATAGTGGCATCTGTGGATGCTCTTTAAGAAGCTCACAATGGTATGCATTAGGTAACAAGGTGGCATTAGGACAGCCGCTACCTATTTTTCAGCCTATGGCTCTGAAAACAGACCAGGCAAAAAGGTAACAGTAGATAGGATAATAAAACAAGACACAATAACAAAGCACTGTAGGTTAATACTTATCAGCATTACTTGGTGCAGCCTACCTTTTTCCTTTTCTCAATTTCAACTCACACATGTTGCTTTGGCACTTACACTGGGAGCAGTTTATGTATTATAGCTTCTGCAGCATATATACTCCAAGATTTCCACAGATGCACATATACAGAGGCACAACCAAGCCCTTGTTACCCTTGCGTTTTACCAGGTACAGACTTAAGAGAAGGAGCTGCAAGTCCTGAAGCACCTTCCCTTTCACAAATAGTGCAATCCTCACATTACCCTAAAATCTGATAACATACCACCAGCTGGAGCTGGGCTTACAGGTTCAAAAAACTTGTTTTCTCACCGAATTTCTTGTACAAGCTCTCCACCATCCTCACACATATAGTTGAGTTCCTAAAAGTATAACCCATCACTCCCTCCTTAGTATTTGGGAAGTATTCTTACATTTTAGTGGCTTAGAAACAGGGTTTTCCACTCACTTGTTCACATTCCCAAATTTGTGATACCAAAAGCACAATCAGTGGCCTGCAAAACAGATATTTATAGATACTGTAAAGGCACAAAGATTAACATACCAGGTTAAAGTAGAAATAAAAGCATCATTTGGGCCTTGGTTTTGTCTTTCTCACCTTAGTGTGCTTGGACTTCTCTGAAGTGTAAATTTAACTTTCAATTACAACATTTCTTTAATGTTTTACCCACGCATCATAGAATTGTGCAAGCATAACTTCCTCAATTTTTATTCTTAGAAGAGAAATACACATGAACCTATTATACAAGAAATACAAAAGAGCTTGCTGCTGCATCATCAAATCACCAACAATACGTGATGAGTAGAGGTCATTTTGAAGTTCATATCCTAGGTTCACCTATTCATCCCAGGCAGGGCTTACATCCTCAGGAACTTTGCATTTCCACAGCTCTAGAAGGTTGTTTGAGCCCCACTAACATACATGAACACAGCACTTACAAGAGCAGCAACAACAAACTACCAGTGAGAAGACCATGCTAGTAGCTCTCCTAACACCACTCATAGCACACAGAACCACTGCACACAGTTTGGATACAGAGGGTAGCAGCCACCTTCTCCATGTTATAACATGAGCACTAAAATGCTACTGTTTGGCACATTTTATATGCTCTTAGTGATTTGGTACAACTGTTCATACATGTATATTTTTAAATACAGTGAACACAAATCTTAAACCCAAATTTAATGACAATAGGTTTGAAGTGAAGAAAGACAATACCTTGCTTAAAAAGTATCCAGTTTATGTTCCTTCAGATCAGATAACATCATTTCTAGTTCTGAGAATATTTGGCCTGTTATTAATAAATAAATATATGTAGTGGGCTTCCACTTTTACTTTTCAGTAACAGCTTAAAACTCCAGATTTGGAGGAAAACAGAGCTCATACTCTCTCTTCCACCAGAAATGATCTTCACTGTAAGAACTTCCCACAGAAACAGTCTGCATATCAAACTTTTCTCTTTTTCATTTAATGCTCCCTGTAGGTTTTTGGAGTTAGGTATGGGTGTTGTTTCGGTATTAGGGATTTTGGGGGGGCTTTCGGCAAGTCTGTGGAAACGTTAGTAAAGTCACAGCAACGTCTGCTCATATTGTCCCAGCAGCAGCTGAAGGTGCTTTGAAGATGCTCACTAACACAAGGCAAATACTTGGCAATCACTTACAGCAAGAGTCGAAGCATTCTTGAAACACTCACGGAATGGGTATTTCAAAAACACCTTCAGATCTGAATGCTCAGTTCCCTTCCAAAGAACCTTTAAATAAACATTCATCAAAATTGGGAAACTCATATTCTGGCAAGAGCCATTTCCACAAAATCATGACAAAGGATTAAAGTTGTGAGATGCAAGAACTTAAAATTTTTATATTGATATCCTTTCCTTCATACACCCTTCTTAAACATAAATTAACTCTGAGAATCTCTTGCAAAGTCTTTATTCCTCAAACTAAAACCTTATGGAAAAGAAACTTGCAATATGGCTTGAAGTATAAATTTCCATCTGGGAGAAATAGTTACTTGCTTTAATATCTCCTTAGGGTCAGTAAAAATAAAAGATTAGCCATCAATTTTAGGCTTTTCTATCATAATGTGTCTGATTATATGCCTCATCCTTCCTTCATTAGATTGTAAAAGAAGGCCTCCATGGGAGCTTATAAGAAAGATAAGGACAGACTTTTTAGTAGGCCCTTTAGCAACAGGACAAGGGGTGATGGTTTTAGACCAAAGGTGGGGAGATTCAGACCAGATATAAGGCAAAAAAAAAATAAATACTTGCAGTGAGGACAACAAAACCCTGGAATGAGTTGCCCAGAGAGGTGGTAGATGCTTCATCCCCAGAAGCAAAGGTCAGGTTTGATGGGGCTTTGAGCAACCTGATCTGGTTGAAGATGTCCCTTTTCATTGCAAGGGAGTTGGACTAGATGACCTTTAACAGTCCCTTCTAAGCCAAACCATTCTATTATTCTATAATCAGGTTTTGTATAGAATCTAAGTCATGTTTTGTTATAGTGACATCTTTTGTTTTTAAAAGGCATTATGATAAAGAAACTAAATGCACTTAGATACAGGCTCAGGAAAAATAAACCCTACTTTTAAAGTACTTTTACATGTCTGATAACAGTTCATAAAACAATATTGTTGTTCCTTTTCTCAATAGAAAGAAATGTTAACAGGGAGCAAGCCAAAGGCAGGAAGGGAAGGGAGGTGCCAGGGATTCCTGGGATGTCTGTTCTACTGTAAGTGGGCTCAGTTCCTCAGCAGATGCAAGGGGCAAGAAGGCCAAAGACTGGCAATGGCTATGGCTGCTGATTTACAAGACGCATACTGGAAGAGCAGCCTAAGGCTTTGTACAATACTCTCAATGACCCTTTATTTTCATATCTTTCCACACAGATAAAAGACTGTGCTTGAGCAGCAATAGTGACAGTTGCAACACCAATAGTTATCATACCAAATCCAATCTGTTTAGATTCATTTAAACAAGCTAGATTTCTAAACATTCTTTTATCCCTTGAGCTGGAAGAAGAACATCTCTTATTTATATTAGCTGCTTAAGACTCCCCTGTGTTATGTGCTGCACAGTGGTATTGTGAGAGCATTCCATCCTGAATCACTCATTGTATAAACAGAACAGATACAGGAGATACTATTTTTCTTGCTTATAGTAATACAGACCAAAGTCACAGAACAACTCAGATGCTTTACTTAAGGTCACATAGGACACCTGTAGCACAGCTGCAATATCACTTTTAACTCAGACCTGTCACATCCTGCTGTAGCTGTCTATCAACAGGATTGGTGACAGCCCTCAAGAGAGGCTGAGGCTGTCACTGCAGGTTCACCAATGCAATGTTCCTGCTGACCTGCAGTTCTCAGCTCTATCCGTGTGCAGTCCCAGGCTTATTCCAAGTGTTAGCACTATTCAAAGGTCCCAGTGAAGCTGGCTTACACTTGTTTACTAAAAGCATTTGTAATGCTTCAAAGGTAGCTCCTCCACAGCAATCTCCTACCACTAAACCCAGGGTACCAGTCTCCCATTGCAAACGTAAGAATTGCTCTAAAGGAACACCTACGAATATTCCTTTATCCATGAACCCGATGTAATTTTACAAATACAATAAGATGAGACATGGTTAAATTCTGAGCACAAAGTAGTTACTGCATACAGCAGAAGGGGTAAAACTGTCCATTAGGGCAGCCAACAGTGACACAAATCGTTTAAGCAAATGCAGTGCTACTGAATCTCAGCAGTACTCTGTGGGTTTGGAGAATCCCACAAACACCACATGAACACTAATTAAGCACAAGGTAAAGCCATAAACTTTTTTACAGTAACCATGGCACTTCGGGAGGCCTGACTGCCCACTGTGGCTACGTGCTCTGATCCTGCAATTCCCTCAGGACCTTCTTTCCATCACATCACAGGCCACGATGACCAGCATTAAAAGAATAGACATATTCTTAACACTGTATTTTGAGAGGCACTCTGGAAACATGGATACGCTTGCCACTTCCACATCCCATTAATTCTGGGGCATAAAATAACCAAGTGCACACTCTAGCATTTCAGCCCTGACAAATACTAAAGAGCCTTTTGGTGAAAGGGAGCATATGTCCAATTGCTTAGCAAAATCAGGGCCTTCATCATAGACATGGGCAATTCCACAGTCATTAAAATTAGGCTTGGTTCTATAAAGGTCTATTGCACACAGAATTTGCCGATAGAAAGTAAACATTGACTGCATATTCTATTACAGCACATAAACAGCAGGTTGGTTTTTAAACCTGTACAACTATTACATATGTACTACTTAAAAAAAAATCTAAGCTAGCAAAATTCCCTTTAAAATATATTAAAGCATCATTACCACACTCGGTTTAAGAGCAGGACTGACATAAGTGCTAGTGCAAAACATCAACAAACCAGAGCGTAAATCTTTTGAGTCCGGAAAAGACTCCTTTCATAGGTTATTTTTTCTTCTACAGAGCAACAATGTAATCATCAAGCAAACAGAGAAAGCGAAGGACTGAAAACCAGGCTTATTTTTCACCAAAGTAGATGCATTCACCGTGTGGAACAACCAACAAGTTATTTCTTTCTATGGTCCCCCCGTTATTTTACATTCAGGAAGGAAAATCTATTTAAAAGATGGCATCTTTGCTTGCATGCACATATACATTATATATAAATATATATATTTTTGTTTTCACACACATGCACCTATACATAGAGAGTAGAGCTGTTCAGACACACGGCCCCAACATCCAGTCTTCTCTGTGAACTGCAATGATGCATACAGACAAAGTTTGTTTCTTCTTTTTTAAGGTATGTAGGGTAACAGTTACTGTCTAAGTAATGATGTGAGGCTGCTGTCCAGGACAGCAGGGAAACGAGGGACAAAGAACAAGTTTGGAACACCCTGGCAGACTTCAGAGTAGTGAAAACTACTCCAGTAATGTGAACCTTATTATCAGCCTGCACTTATTTATTGAGGTATGGCTTGTTGTTTTAGCCAGTCATTAAATCCCCAGCAAGCTGCTGTCTTCAAAACTTGGGACTTCTCCTAGTAAGGACCTGGGCAGACTCCCTCCAGCGAGGGGAAAACATGAAGCATGAGAAATTTCAAAGCAGCAGACAGAAAAGGCTTCGAAGAGGAAAGGAGACAGATCTTTATATAGGCCCAGACCGAGCCAGGTATGTAAACATTTGCACAGCTATAAGCTGTAGGAGTACTCTCATTGTAATCAACAAGATCTTTTAAACACGTTTAACGTGAGGCTTATGCTTACATACCTGGCATAAATGGAGACAGAACAAGCAACCATGGGGCCTGCTTACAGGGGGTTTCTAACACACACAGACACAGAATGATGGTGCCACAGACCCAGCTCCATGTTTTCCTACAAGCAACTGATAATTCCGGATGGCCAGTTACAGTAAGGATGATATTTAGAGATACCGAAATAAACATGTAGGAAACATATATAAATACACAAATAAAAAACCATATAAATGTATGTGTGTGCACATGTGCTTTTTTATATATATTTTTGTGTGGGTATACATATCTATATATATCTGTATCTCTCTAAATCAGGCCAAAAGCAACAAGATGAGTACTTGGAACTTCTGAAGCTCCCAAAGCTAACAGCAGATGCTGTTACAAACTAAGACCTAAATGTCAAGTACCAGTGCTGCTTAAGTGCTACTTAATTAAAATGGAAGAGAACTAGCTTTGAAGTATTAATTCAGTCATTCACAAGGTTTTTATACATTCACAGCAAGAACCCAACTTACCCTTCAGGTACTCCAGCAACTTCAGGCACTCCAAGTTTTCATCTAACGGCTTTTTATTTGTAGAAGTACCACATTATGCATGTGAACAATAAAGCTGTCTTGATCTCTAGGTATCTACTGTCTGGGTACGGCCCATAACTTCCCTCTTACATTTTGTAGCCCAGAGCATCTTTATCCCACAAAAGTGGCCTTTACTCACAACCATATCCCACCAAGGACAATAATGACAGAAGACTAAATCACAAATTAAGCAGATACTCTGAATACTTCAGTGAAACAAACAGATACATCAGTTAAATACAGTTTAGCATAAGATATATTTGAGTTCCAAACAGAATTGGGAGTCAGCTATCTGCAACAGGAGCAGAACCTTGATCAGTGCTTTTTACTGATGGAAATACTAAAGCCTATACTACATAAAAGGAAGATCTGATACATCACAGACCATGAAAAAAGCATGAATTAAAATCAGCGGACATATGGAATCCACATGCAAGTAAAAACTGAGGGTTAATTATTCATATATTACTATACAATCAATGAAAAGAACTTAAATGTCAGCCTGTGCTCCAGAATTTTCAAGTCAGTAAGAATCCATTATTAATCTTGAACTAGATTAATTATATGCATCAAAATGTTTTAATACCACAACAATAAAGAACAAAAAAAGATTGCATCAAGTCACATCATCCAAATCAGAATCTGTTTTCTAAAGAAAACAAGAAGGAAAATACCATGTTTAGAAATGCATTTAAAAACAGCTCTTGCTTCTTCCACAAGAAATTAAATTTTGCTTTAAGGAATTTGTTTGCGTCACCAGAATCCACAAATAGAGATTCAGTTTCTTCAAGCACTTCTTGAAAAGGGACCTACACCACATGCATTAAGTCTTAAAAGAAAAAAAGAAATCAACTCTTTCTTCTGCTTTCTGCAAGATCAGGAAACACCAATCCCCTATTTCAGCTTGCAGAACTCTCTTCTGCCTCTGCAACTCTTGCCAAAAATCCATTCTTTATCTTAAGTAGATAAAGAATGCATTTAACAGAGTACCTTCTTCTTCCAAACACTCACGTAGCTTTCTGAAGGTTAACAGACGCATCAGAAACAGTAACAAGAACATGAACTTTCAGAAATGTTTTCAAGGTTTGATCTCTTTGTTATATTGCTGTTAGCTCCCATACAACCAAACAAAACTGGTGTTGCTTTTTTAGGCAAAGTGTCTGTCATCCAATTCAAACTCAGAAGAGTGTCATGATTTAACTCCATTAGATGATATGGCTACATCTCTTTATGCACCTTCCAGGGATTTCTTTTCAAAGCAGAAATGCATGTTCTTTTAATAAAGGAGAGAGGACAGCTTCACTGTAGCACCATTGCTACGCCACCTTGTCATGTCCACAAGGGTGGATACTTTTCTAATGATGGCAGCAGAAAGCTAAGGGCAGCGGGAGAGACCACAGCTCATGGCTCTGCTGCATTTGAGACTAAGTGTGCTCTTAACATGCCTCTGCCTGTATTTCACTGGGAGGTTAAGCCTATATCCTTCAAGATTTAAGGAGCTGTACTAAAAGATAGGACATTACTGCCTAATAGTCAGTGCTGCCATTATGTGTACCCAACTATTAGCCATAGCCGTCTAGTCATCATTTGTCTATATGGAAGTGCCTGGTTCCTTCCACACAGTGGAAGGGCTAAGTGAGCGTGATCTCTGCAGCTTCCAGTGGACGAGATGGAAAGCAGAAATCCAGTCACTGGAGCAATGAGTTTGAAGAGGTAAACTCGGTAAAGTTCACCACCACCATCTCTGCTCTGATTTGGCAAGAGTTAAAGGATTAGAGGGAAAAAAAAAATAAAATAAAAAGTCCTGTTATTTTAGAAAAGTTAATTCCTGGAATGACTGCTGCCAGGGGTCCACAGCACCAGAGCAAACAAAGAGGCAGAGATTCAGGGTAAGTCCTCCCTATCAAGTTGGCATATACCTCAGAGATTGTTCAGCAGTTCTCCAGGATCAGTGAGAGAAAGTCAGCTGTGGGAACCTAGCCTTGCTTTTGCAGGCATCAGCAACCTTGTAAACACCCTTTAAAAGGGCTCTAAGATGAAGAGAAACACAAAACCGGGCTGGGTTCCCAGCAAGGGTGTCATTCCACCCACCACAGAAAGCCAAGCTTCATGCTTTCAGCTCCCCTACTGAAGCTATGCTCCCAGGTACCAGTGGCCCTTAAGGGGTGAGCAGGCTTTCAGAGGCTCTGTGGAAATCTCCCTCTCTGGCCTTCATGGGCAGCAGAGTCACCCCCCCGCTGCAGCAGACACACACATTTCTGTGATGCCATTTCAGACCGTATTAGAGATGAGGATCTGGCCTTAAACAGGGCACTCTCAAACTGTCCAGTAGCACAGTGCCATGGGCCACCACACTCAAAAGCACTGGAAGAAACATATTTGCCCCTTATCCACAATAAAAAGGTGGCAAAAGAAGATTAGCCTTAAGTTAACCACATAGAACTCCCCCAGGCACCATTAGGCAGAGCTAAAAGCCAGGACAGAAACAGAACAGTTAAACTGCATTCCTCTCAGAGTACCCATTAAAAGAAAAGCCCTTGTCTTCAGCCAACGGCAAATCCAGTATTCTGCAAAAGTGAATTAAAGTTGCTGGAAGAAAGTTTTTCTGAAGCAGTTTACATTGGACACATCACAAGAACAATAATCACAAAACATGCTTTCTGTGAACCTTCCAAATTATCACATTTCTTCTTTTGACAACAACAAAGAACATTCAGAAGGGAAAAAAAAAAGTCTGAAATCTAAGGGATAAGTGCAAGGCAGTTTTAAGGGTTAAGGATCTGAAATAGGAACAAAAGCAATAAAAGAAGAGTCAGGTCTTTTGAGTGCAGCCCAAACCCATAGTGATAGAAGAAATCAGATACTTTCTGGGTGACATAGTCCAAGAGCACAACAAGAAAGCTAGCCAATTTTCCCAGAATTTATAGCTGATGAACAAGACACTAGTCATTCATATGACTGCAACATCCAAGCAAAATCAGTACCTCATTATGCTGTTCAAACACACAGAAACAGACAATCATGGTCCAAAGAGGTTGCAAAGCAACTGGATAAACCAAAGCACAATAGAGAACAACAACTTCAGAGAAAACCTTCGTTTTCTGATCAGCAAAGAGCTCAGGGGATGCCCTTTTGTACACAAATCACCTGCCATTAATTTCTGATCATGAGTTTCAGGTGAGACACATCATTGCACCTTGGGCTTTTTAACTTGCAAACCTGCAGCACTGTTAATGCTTTAGAAGTTTTGCTGGCTTTACTTTCCCAAAGACAGGCTTTCTGACAAGCTTGGGGGTAAAATACATCAAAGAGCAGCTCACACTCACAGATTCAGCATGCTAGAGTAGCCCAAATCATATGGCCAACAGTCAGCAGGAGCTGCCCTGCCCCACATCCCCCCTCGACTCCTGTATAGCTTTACAAGGCATCTCAGCTGCATTGGAATGAACTTCAGGAGACCTTTTCTTTCCAAGAGAGAGAAACAGGGACCAAAACACCTTTTGATTTCCAAATCCCTCGCAAGGCCTCCCTCCTTCATCTGGTTCCCCAACCCCATACCCACAGTGACTCCTTCCTGAAGACCAACTTCTTTCCTCACCTGGTGAAAGCTGTGTGAGCCCAGCTGGCTCCTAACCCCCCTTGATGGGCACAGATGCCCGTGTCCCCTGCAATGCCCATCACTGCCTTTCTTGCAGAAGAAGGGAGGAAATCATTGCAACCGAGGGACAACACCAATACCCCTCACCTCTGCCTTAATTCTTGGTTTTGGGGCTCCTTTGAAAGGAGTCAAGCTTGCAAATCCACTGCTGGGTTACCCATACCCAGCGACTCCTCTGGAGCAAATACACTTTGCATTGGCAGCATAGTCTGGAGATGTAAAAGCAGGGACATTTTTTGGATGGTAATGTCCAAATTAAGTGACATTTGAGCTTAAATACTCTTTCACAGAATTTCAGTTTCTTCTGAACTTTAAATAGGAAAAAATAAGATTTCAGCATGGCAGGTCGAAAGATGAGTTACTGACATTAATGTCTGCGTAACAGTCTGAGCAGCTGGTTTTCTTCCTCTGGAAGCTGATGCAGTTCCATGCTGACTTTCATTTACACTATGGTTTGACATGACTGTATGTAATTCAATTTCTCTTTATTTTTCAGTTTGAGAGCAGGCTGCAAAACTGGGGATTAGCTGAAATCAACGGAATCTTTTTTCTTTTCCTTTCTTTTTTTTTCCCCTGGTGGAAGACGTCAGTAACAAATCAGCAAGGCTCAAATGACAGGCTTAGCAAGTCTTGGGCAGTTTAAAATGTATTCTGCATCGGAACGTGCAAGATTTCCAGCCACTTTTCATTGCTTTCCCTTCTTCTGGAGTTCAAATATTTCAGTATTTCCTGGAATTCATAGGAGCATTACAAATATAATCAGACTGAAATTTACTTTCAAAGATTTTGGCATCACTCAGACCTACTTTTAAGTGTTGGCCAAACTTCATGATCATTTGTGTCCAGGAAGTTCAGAGGCCTCCATGCACACACCTTGAAAGCAAAAACAAACCATCTGAAATTCGTAAGTGTGGGTCCCATCTTTCTGAGAAAGGTGGAGTGAAAAGTTCAAGACAAAAAACTCTTTATAAAATCAAGTCTATTAATGAAATGCTGAGTGAGAATGTATCAAAGGCAAAGGAAGTAATTCCATGTGCTCCACTTGGCATGGGATCAGGCCCTACATTTGAAATTCTGCAGGGTGAGGAATATGGAAAAGAACACAGTGTTACCTTCTGCTTTTCAAAAGGCAAAGTCTCTTGTCCACCCCTCTATCAAGTTTCCTAACCAAGTGATCAGCACGTACCTCCAGATCAGGGAACTGATCCTGAAAGATTGCCTAGCATATTTGAGTATATTTTCCAAGATTTGGAGACCTTCTGCTTGCAATCAGTTCTCACTGGGTTCCCCTGGGCCCTGGTGGCAGAGGCAGCCCTGCTTGATGCTCTGTCCGTACGTCTGTCCTCCCCTGTGTCATTTCACCCCTCTGCTTGGTGACCACCAGGCACATACCAGCGACTATAAGCCATGCAGTGCCCAAGGCTTTCCTGCATCCCAAATGAAATCCCTCTACTGCGCTAATCCGGGTTGCTGCCAGTGCTCTCTGCCTTTTCACGGCTGTAATCATTCACCACACCTTTAATGCTGTCTGTCACTATCAGAGCTACCAGAAGGATCGACCGCAGCAACGTATACGACAGATTTTTCTCTGTATCTGTCTTTACTTTTTTCCACCTTACATGAAAAACCACCTTCTTTTTTCAGCTGCTTCTAGTGCTGCCAATAGTTCTTCCTGGGAATATATGTTGCAGCTAATCTCCCTAACCTTGAAGTCACTATCCCAGTCAGAAAACGAGATTAACTTCCTGAACTTTTTGCAGTTGCTGCCAGAAAGGACAAACTCTTAAAGTTTGTGATCTGTTTTTTTTTACATAAGCAACCATTAGGTATAAAGATACTATCTGTTTATACCCAAATGATCTCTGGAGGTCTTTCACAAGCCCTTTGGGGAGGCTTCTCCCTGCTTCAGGAACGGGAGATTGGGAAACTGCGGTTGTTCATATTGGTTTTACGGGAAAAAATAGAATGTCCTCACTTTGCAAAACAATTTAACTTCTCTGCTATGCTGCAACACATGCATTTTTAAATGAACACAATGGCCCTGCAAGACAGACAATGGATTCCATCTGTCTAAACAGAGATGGCCTCTGCTATCAGGTCAGCTTGCAATCTCTAGTTTGTCCTTCAGATTGGAAAGTACCAAACTACATAGACAGCTTAAAAGAAGGGCCTAGGACTTGCCCAACATCAAATAGGAAATGCATGGCATGCAGATTTTCTGATAGCCCTCAGTTAGCCCAGCAAACACTGGACCAGTCTTCTTCACATGAGGATATATCCTGAAAAGCTATGGAAGGCAGCAGAGCTATGACAAATTCCACCATTTCAACATGTGATAAATCTGCTGTGATCAACCTTCATCCTAACTTAAGAGTTTGGTTTCTGGCTCCTTCTTCTATGAAGAACTGGAAGAACTGCCTTTGATTTTATTTGCAGAAAGAGGTGGGGAATGCACTTGACCAGTCCAATTAAGACAGCTTAAATACCACAATGCTTTTTTTCACAACACTGCAAATGTTCATATCCAACCCACTCAGATGCATATGCATAACATGAAAGAGCATCTATTTCAATTTATCAAGTAACTGAATTCCAGCGTTCAGCTGTTGACTGAATGCCCAGGTAGTACTATCAACAACTGGATAGTGAAAAAATCAGCAAAAGAATTCACTTCCAACAATTTCCTAAAAAAACTCAAAAAAATCAGTTCCTTAAAGCCCAGGGAACCAAGCTGGCCAAATTCCAGACCCACAAGGAAGCCAGCAATGACCTGCGTTTTGTTTCTCAGACAAATATGTACCAGCTCTATCAACTTTATCACAAATCTTGCTATTGCTTCTTTTCCTTTAAAATCTCATCTATGTATACTCTTCTACCATACTGTTCTAGAACTCTCTTCTGAATTTCTAAACTGCTCCTGACTCTTTAAGGGTCTGATTCTGGGTATTTAAGGTTGGCCATAGTCCACATTTCTCACAATTATCTACTCACAAAAAAGGTTAGGATTACTCCTTTCTTCAAACACAGCTCAGTAAATGAGTCCTCTACTGACGTCACCTACTAGCATTGCTAATAGTATGGCTGTAATGTGAGTACAAATACTGTATAAACCCTTGTGGGGCATTTAAGAAACACCTAAATTTTAGATCATATTATAACTTAAAGTGAAAGTGCAATGACAAGAGAAAGAAAACACTTCTTAACCCTACCAAAGAAACAAAACCCCCAACTGTTCCAGGCTTCTGTATGACAGCATATTAAAATACAAAAGCTTTTCCCATAGGAAGTTAAAGAAATGAGGGTTTGTGTACCTGGAATGTGTCTAATAATTTTAAAGCATCTCCAGAGATAATGTTAATAGTTTGTCCATAAGTAAATGACATAATCTGGCATATTCAGAAACATGAAAAAAATTCATGATGCTGACTTAGGTTCAGACTCCAAGTCCACTGAAATCAATTTGAATTTCCCTTTGATTGCCTTCAAAGGGCAATGGATTAGGCTTTGAATTCACCAGTGCTTATGGCACAAAATAGATCTTTAATGTTTTCCAGTAGTTTTCATGCTTTAGGAGAATCTATTGCTTGGTTAGAAGCACAATGCTCTGGAAACACATGCTCTAAAACTCCACAAACACAGTTGTAAATGCAAAGGAGATTGGACAACCAGTCCATTAGGAGAGAATTTGAGGAAGGCAAGTTCATAAAACCACACAAAATGAGTCAGCAAGCAGGAGAGACTCTTCAAAAGTAATAAATGCAGATTTGTTAACGAATTAACATTTCTTACCAAATTAACATCATTGAGAGTAGCAGGTCCTCACAGCTCAACACCTCCAAGGTAACTAATACTGATTTGCAACTCATATCTGCTACTATTCTGTTTGGTCATGTAAGCTTCTGCCAGGTCTGCTGCTATTACAGCCAGAGCTTTTCTGCAGAGGTATGGGGTGGGGGGGGCTTGGGCTGCACACAAGGGCTGCAGATTATGCATCAGCCTTACTGACCATACCACAGAATGTGGAGTTTCCTCTCAACACAGATGTACCTGAGTGTAAGTCTCAAGCAGTGTTTTCTCTTTGATCCTGATTATTCTTAAGGTCTTCTCTCTATCTCAAACTGTTCCCTGTCAAATACATTCCTTAAAGCACTGAGAATTTAGTAGAGTGGATATGTTATACCGAGCGGGCACAACTGGATAGTAGTACAGGCAGTTGGACAGTGGTGTTCCTGGAAACGTGAATTCAGAAGAATGGTGTCCCAGTGACTCATGTATAGTTTGTAGAGTGAGTGCTTCATGATACCATTTTCCTCTGGCTAGACTGCATTTCCCATTAAGCAAACACTGTGCTCTCATGACAAATTCACATGAGATATCACAGGAGTCCCATGGCCACTTGATCTGAAGATGAAACAGGCATGAGATACTTGAACTGTGACTAGCAGGAAGTTCTGCAGTGGCATTGCTGAGTCAGTATATTTCAGCTATAAGCCTTCACTTTTGGCTTTGGAAGAGAGAAATGCTTCAGATGAAAAGACTACAGAATTTATCAGAGAACTATCACTTCTCACACAAGGTTTGCTTTTGTCAGAGGCTCAATCCTCCAGGAGAAAAGAGCATCAGAGGGAAACGCACACACTACCCTGCTTTTCTATATTCAGCATTTTAACATGAAACTTAAGCTTCTCCTAAAATGGATGTGCAGGAGATGAGAGCTACATATGCATTTCTCTACCAAGTTATGTATCTTCAAATTTCTTCTTGTTCTCTAAAGCTCTTTTGGCTACTTTGGGGTAGTTATTAGGTAGACAAATAGTGAAATAGCTGAAGCACAGAAGCAATTGCACTGAAGTGGGCTCCTCCCCAGCCTGCTTCCCTGAGTACCTTATAAATAAGCATTCTGACACTGTTCATTGTAAACTGGAGCATCATGAGGGCCTTTTAAGGCAGGCAGTTTAGTGCACCCTCTACTCGATGATTTCTTTTTAACTCAGGGATAATTGGCGCTTGCTAATTGACTTTAATCGGCAGCTCTGGAGAATGGAAAAAACCTAAACATTAATAACTTGTCCCCACCTCAACCCTTGCTTGGCCACCCCTTCAATACTTGACTTGCTAAAACGAGATCTTGTTGCAAAAGTTTTGTGGGTCCTTGGCATATGTGATCCCAGGCATTTTTCTCACAAGTCTGGTCCAAATTCCAGTCACAACAGAACCATACAGTAATTGAATTGATTGGTTGTCAGCTTTAAAAAGGCGACTATGTCACTGTTTATCAGTGTATTTTTATCACATTGGCCAGTATCATGCAGACCTCTGCGTAGGGAGGTTACTTGATCCTGCAGGAACTGCTCTGAGGTTGGTTGGGCTTTTTTTTTCACCAGCTAATAGCGTTTAGCATTTCACCAGGCCACATTAAACTCAATGTACAAGCAGTTAAGAAAAGTACTGTATCTGGCACTGTTTAATGTCACTGACATGAAATATGAGCAGCTGTGCCAGCATTCCTGAACTCTGAAAGTACTTTACCTTCCCTCTGTCTTTGGCCAATTAAATACATTTTAGTACATTTTGGGGAAATAAATACATTTTAATACAGTGCTACAATGTTAGGTAGGTCAAAGGATTAACTATGTCTTGTCATTTAGATATTAAAAGAAATCATGACTATGTTAGTCATAGAAATGACTAGCTGTCTTTTATCTCCAGGTTCACCAGGCTGAGGATTTACAGTACCCTGTAAGTGGCAGAGCTGTATGACAATTTAATGAAAGCATTATTCACAGTTATTGAGTAGGCATGCACACTCACTGCAAGAGTTATTCTGACTGCTACTTTAGCCTCAGCACATTGTCATTAGACATCTTTGGCTGAGCTTTAATCTTTGGAGAAGCAAGGTCAAAACTTCAATTAATATCAACAGCCATCAAAAGCCTCTATTTCAATGAACTTGAAAAAGGAGAAGCTTTTTATTTTGTATGTAAGTCAAGAGTGGGGATATTTTTCTCTGCTTGTTTTTGTATTATAAAAAAAATAATTACAAAATAAATTATTTTCTGTTGATTTTGATCTTAGAAACCTGTGAAGGAAAGGAGCATTTGCCTTCCAGCACAATTAGGTGATTCCTTTCAACAGATCAATCTTCGCATGAACATGGCTTCACTGGCCTTTACATAATGGCTGGATAGCTTTTGAGGCTGGTGGGCTTCTGCCAATGGTAACTGGTTTCTCCTGGTCACTCATCAAAAGAGACCTTCTTTTGAATGTCAGCTCTGGGGTACTCATTGCAGACAAGCATGCAGGGACTTCCCAAGTGTGTGGGAATACTCTGGGGAAGGGATACCAGGAAAATGAGCTGTGTAGGAGCAAGAAAAATCCATTACTGTTCATTTGCCTGTCGTTTGATGGGAATTTTCTTTTGATGCATTAAAATATCCCTCAGCAAGATCCTCAGGCTATGCAAAACCAGCCTGACTTCACCAATTTTGCAGTTTGCTGGGTGATTTATACCTGGTGAAGAGCTTTACTAGCTTGCATGGAAAAGAAAGGAAAACAGTTATATGAGAAGGGCTGAGGAAACATTTTTCATGGTGAAGATAATACAAAAACAATGGGATCCCCCTGTGCAGAGAATGGAGCCAAAGGGGCCATGGACCATAGAGTCAGAACAGATGTCAAAATGGAAATCTCCTTTTCTAGTGGTGGTTATGGCTTCCTGGCAACCAGCTTTAGATGGGTTCAGTTCTGAACCAGACAACAGGTATGTCCTATATCCCTCTTTTTCTTCTTTCCTGTTTTTTAATAAAGAGAAGCTTTATATTAATAAAGTGATTAATACAGTGATGTGTAAATCAAGTCAAATTAAAGCAAATACCACACACACATCATGGCAGCACCAGCAGATTCCTTTCCAATTTAAGCAGCGAAAAACAAACACTCATTGCCAGAGGCAGCTGTGTAGTCATTCCTAACTACATCCCTTCCTTGAAATTGGAGGGATCTCAGTTTATGAGATCCAGAATCCCATGTGATGGTTGATTTCCAGTTTTGCAGTACAAGAGAAAACCATTTTGAAAGGACAAGATTGTCAAAAGGCAATTGAACTCCAGAGACACGTATTCATGAAGATACTTGGGAAGAATGCAGTAAATTTTGTAAATATGCTTTTTCTGCATTGATTTGCTCATTTTTAAAGGAAAAGAGTACTATATAACAGCTTGCATATTATCATGACAACTATTTAACTGTCTTCCAACTCACCCAAAATCAAAGGACTAAACCTTGTGAAAGGGCAAAATTTCATGAGCAGACCTTGGAAGCTTTCTAGGCTCCCACACAGCCACCTATTTGAAGACTCAATTTATTTCTGACTTGAAGAAGAGTTAGCAACAGCCTGTGTGTGACTGTATGACTTAAACACTGAGAAATGGTATCTGGATTTCTCCTACTGTGGTAAGTACTAGAGGTGAGACAAAATAACACCCTTGATTATCCCTTTAGGCATTTGACTGTCAGCAACATAGCAGAGGCAAAACACTAAAAAAAGGAAAGGGAAACACTGTTTGCGTGTGAACTCTGCACGAAATACGTTATGGAGTTAATAGCCCGATATTCAGCTGATTTAAACCAGCATTGTTACGTTCAAGTCAAAGAAGCTCTGCCAATTCATTATAGCTGAATATGTGGTGATTAGCTATTTCCATTGCCTGGAAAAGCACAAAAAAAAGTAATTTTTTAGAAATCTTTGAACAAACCTGAGCAAAATTTTGCTGTATTTTATGTATGTGTTTCTTAGAAATGGGAAGAAAATAAACCTTAATGAAGTAAAACCAGCAAACTTATTTGTGAATGTTATCTGACAGTACTAAATAGTTTTCATTAGTAAACAAATACAGTTCAATCCCAGATTATCTGTTTTATGTGAAGCTAGATTCAAAACGCTGCTTTTCTCATTAAGAAAGGGATGTTCCCCTTAGATTAAAAGGAAGGTGGACTACATCAATACCTCTTCCAATCCAGTTTCAATTCTTTCCCTATGGTGTGCCTATTCTCAATTCAGACTTATTTCTGTATTTATTTTAGAAGTCACTCTTCCAGGATCTCATGATGTCTTTAGCACATGGACGGAGCATGGAGTCTGGTGCCAGGAATGCAGTGCAAGAGGAAGAAAAAAAAAGGGAAAAAAAAAAGACAAGATCTGACAAAACAGAACACATAACCACAGAGAAAACAAGCAAACAAATGAACCAAAACACACTGGGCTTCAAAAATGAGCAACCACAGTGGGGTTCCACTGCAATTTGGTTATGTAATAACCTCTTTTCTTCCCCCAGAAGGTAATGCAGAGTTGTGAAGTTCAAATGTAATACAGAGGATGTTGTTTGTTAGAGTGGAAACAAAGTGACAAGCCAGTTCCATTGCCAGGCCTGTTTCCGATACTTGAGAGAAATGCGGACATTATGTGTTGAGTGTCAATCTGAATTAGTTTTATTCAGCTCTAGGAACAGAAAGACTTCGCCTCACCCCCACGGTGCACACAACAAAGGCTAGGCCCTTCCCATCGGCTGAGTTTACTTTAGCTATAAGTTATATACTGCGATAGAGGAGCCTGGCATGTCTTCTGTGAGTGAAGTACTGCCAAATTGGTTTGTGCAGATGAAATGACTCTTCTTTAATCTTTTCCTTGCTATTTGTCATGGATCAGATTCTTCCACCTTGCAGCACATGGTGCCCTGCTCTTCAGAGAGACCCTACTACAGGATATGGTATTACATTTGAGGGAGGTTTGTCAACACTTGCTGTGTTTTAATCAGGAGGGTGGGACTGAGTCAGAAGTTTTGCACAGATCTTAACCTGTGTTTTCTCCATAGCAAAAGATGCTTTCGATGGCAGCTAAAAACAGAGATAGGGATTCCTACCTACTCGTAGAACCAGGTTGAGAAGTCTGGCAGGTTCTGGCATTTGACATTCAGCATGTGGTTTTGTGCGGATCAATGTTCAACCAACACTACCCTGGGCCTTCCTGAATAAAATTACAAAAGACTATTCAATCACAGTTTGTCTCTCAACTGGTTTTGGAATAGGATTGTTTCATAACTAAAGAACTATGCCAATTTCAGCTTATTTCTGCTGGGATATGCTGGGACTGTCATGACCATGCAATGTAATATAAAGACGTACTGGTAATTTGGAATACCAGGGAACAGAAGTGAGTTTTGCAATGGTTACTCTACCCATGATTTAAACCAGAGAATAAAGACTTCATGACTGATAATTCTGTTCAAAGTCAATCAGATCAACCACCAATTTGTACATGATTGGCTTTTGACTAGAATAATCGTACAAGGCAGTTTTCTGTAAGTGGAAAGTCTAGCATACAGATTTTAAAGGTTCTGCTTCTTTTCACTAACATAATGCCTTTCTGGGGACAAACGTTTTAGGCAATTACTGTAATTATGATAAGAACTCCATTTCCCATATGAAGTACAGAAAATGAGTAGCCACACAGGACCGTATAGCTACATTGACCCTCCCCCAAGAAAATCTTTCACGCAGACAGTGCGAGATTGTTTATTTGATACATCAGTGTTAAAATCATACAAACACACATGGAAGAAAATTAGGAATTAAATTATGTCTTCTCTTTGAGTCCCATTAGGGGAGCTGAAGGGAGCAAAGAGAGGACAAAGTAAGGTGAAGTCAGTGTGAAGGAATGTAGCTAATGTTCCTTATCTGACCTCATGCTGAGCCACAGCACCCGTGCGGAGCAGTTCTTCTATGGCATCATCCTCATACCCCAGCGTGCCTTTCAGTATCTCCACTGTATGCTGTCCAACAAGAGGAGGTGGTTTCGGATGTGACATAGCAAAATCACTGTATCTGACACCTGGTCCTGTGAAAAAAGCAGAGGAGGGCAATCATTTTCAAAAGTTGCTGCCCGTATTTATATTGAAGTGTCTATGTTAGTTTAAAGGAAAGTATCTGGTTTTCACAGCAGTCTTATCACAGTCCTTACCACAGAAATGTATATTCTGGAATTATAGACTACAAAAATTCCAGTTCACAATAACGTAACAATAAGCGAGTTTTAAGTAGTTCATCTAAACACAGAACTGCTGAACTTAGAATTTGCCCAATTTTAAGAAAACCTTCCTATCGTTCCCAGTGGTACGTGTATTGGGGTACTCTGAGTCATAAGGCACGGGGTGATTGGTGACAGCCAACGTGGCTTCACTAAGGGCAAATTGTACTTGACCAATCTGGTGGCCTTCTATGATGGGGCCATGGCACTGGTGGATAACGGAGGAGCAACTGACATCATCTACCTGGACTTGTGCAAGGCATTTGACACTGTCCCACACGACATCCTTGTCTCTAAATTGGAGAGGGATGGATTTGATGGATGGACGACTTGGTGAGTAAGGCACTCGCTGGCTGGTCACACTCAGAGAGTTGCAGTCAACAGCTCGATGTCCAAGTGGAGACCAATGACGAGTGGTGTTCCTCAGGGATTGGTATTGGCACTGATGCTGTTTAACATCTTTGCTGACAGCATGTACAGCATGACTGAGGGTGCCCTCAGCAAGTTTGCGGACAACACCAAGCTGTGTGGTGCAGTTCACACACTGGAGGGAAGAGATGCCATCCAGAAGGACCTTGACACACTTGAGAGGTGAGCCAATGCCAATCTCATGAAGCTCAACCAAGCCAAGTGCAAGGCCCTGCACCTGGGTTGGCGCGATCCCAAGCACAAATACAACCTGCCTGGAGACTGGACTGAGAGCAGCCCTGAGAAGGACTTGGGGGCACTGGTTGATGAGATCCTCAACATGGGCCTGCAGTGTGTGCTCACAGCCCAGAAACCATCTTTGTGCTGGGCTACATCAAAAGGAGCGTGGCCAGCAGATCAACGGAGAGAATCCCCCTCTACTCCACTCTTCTAAGAACCTCCTTCCCCTCTCCTCCCTCCCCGCAGTCCCGTGTCCAGCTCTGGGGACAACAACACAAGAGGTATGGGGACCTGCTTGAACAAGCCCAGAGGAGGCCACGAAGATGCTCCAAGGGCTGGAGCAGCTCTGCTCTGGAAACAGGCTCAGTTTGGCTTGTTCAGCCTGGAGAAGGCTCTAGGGAGACCATAGAGCAGCTCCCAGTATCTACAGGGGCTGACAAGAAATCTGGAGGGGGACTTTTTACAAGGGCCTGTAGGGACAGGACAAGAGGAATGGCTTTAATCTGACAGTGGGAAGACTGAAATTAGACATTAGGAAGAAATTCTTTCCTGTGAGGGTGGTGAGGCGCTGGCACAAGGTTCTCAGAGAAGCTGTGGCTTCCCCATCCCTGGCAGTGTCCAAGGCCAGGTCGGATGGGGCTTGGAGCAACCTGCTCTAGTGGAAGGTGTCCCTGCCCATGGCAGGGGGTTGGAACTGGATGAGCTTTAAGGCACAGTAGCAGTAGCTAGGGATTATTCTAGATCACAAAGTTAGGATGAGTCAACAACATTATGCTGTTGTGAAAAAGGCAAATGTCATACAGGCACATACAAACAAGAGAGAAGCCTGCAGGACATATCAAATAATCTTTTTGCTCTAGTTAGAGCTGGCAGGTGGCAGCTGGAGCAGTGTCCGTTGCGGTGCCTCCACTGCACAGCCATCTGGAATGCCTGAACAGGTTCTAGAGGACACCAACCAAAATGATCAGTGAAAACATGACAGTCTGAACAAAGTGGGGTAGTGGACTTAAAGAGAAAGGACAGGGAAAAAATAGCTTTTGTCTTCAAATTGTACATTAAAAAAAAACCCAAGCCAACCCAAACCAACCATGAACAAAAGTAACTGATTTAAATTGCAACAAAGGAACCTGAAGTGAGGTACTAGAAAATGATAAAGAAAATGTTGACAATGGCAAGGATAGAAAAATGCTGAAACAGGGCAAACGAGGAGGCTGTGGAGTTCTTATTAGTCAGGTCTTCAGGAACAAGAATTATTCAAGCATAGCTGATTTTATGGCTCATCCCTGAGGCTTACTGATGGATTAGATGATCTCTTACAGTCCCTTTAACCCACTAATAGTCATCAAAGCTAAGATACAGCTCACATCAGGTATAACTTTTCAATTAACTTATTTCTCTAATTTTACTCATTTTGAATACAGTTCAGTTTTCAGAGGAAATCTCAAGTGAGAGAGATCAGTACATTTTAAAGAGACAGGTGACATCACTAGGCAATGTTTGTATTAAGTCCTCTTCCTAAGACTGACTGAGGGCTGAACTGGCACTAGCGCAAGCCACAGGAATGGTCTACTTGTGCCAACTGAAATGCTTCTGAAGATAATTTCAGAGCAAAAATGCCCCTTAGAGATTTATTAGTCTAGAAATGCAACAAAGCCACAAAACGATGGGGCAACTTCTATTAAAAATTATACTAATATATAGGTATAAAGCAATCTTATTTCAGATGTGTGTATCTGAGAACTTTTTATACGGAGACATCAGCAAACCTCAAAGGAACTAGTTTAGTAGCTATACTTCTCACTTGCTTGTGAACATTTTTGCTAGTATAAAAATTGTGCCTCTCAAACCCTGGGAGTTTTTGCAGTGATACGAAAAGACACAGAATAAAACCTCTAATGAGAGAAACCCAAAACTGACATTAAGTGTACAACAGGCATAGAATGCTTCACGCTCCCCAAAGAAAATTAATCTTACAAACTAGAGCATGCTAGAAAATTGCACAGCAATTATAAAACCAGTGTCTTCCTTGAGCTTTTATTGTCTGATGCATAATTCATCACGCTACTTTTCACTTTGATAGAGTTATAAAGTTATCTGCATGCATTCAAAGGAGCTACTTGCTAATGATCCATCATTAACGATTCTCTGTTCTTTCCTTGTGTAACTTCTACTTGGCTTCTGTGTCAATTAGGAGGGTGCAAAGCTTGCCAGTCAGGCTTCAGCAATCCCACGCTCCTACTGAACAACACTCCAGGAAAGCAACCAGCAGAATGCTATGCAAATGCTAATTAAACACAACTGCCTTATGAGGAAACCATCCCTTGAGGCAGAAAGAGGTGAACTGCTTTAATTAAGGTCAGAAGCATTTGCATGTGGGTGAGTTACAGGGAGCCTTGCAGATGAAAACAGGCCTTTGCTAGGGTAGAAGCAGGGTTACTGGTTGGAAGAGGTAAGACTGCAGTCACCTGGGCATCCTGGCTGTGAGCACGACCCTATACTCAATTCAGCCATGCAGTTAAAGGGACACATGGCCACCTGAAAAAAGCAATGCGGGAATGAGTGGTAGCTCTGATTTACTCTTGTCCTGTTAAATTAAAAGGAGCTTGTTTCTCTTTTTGCTTTGGTTATCATTGCCAGTAATCCAAAGAGCTCTTTCACCACATTTAAATTCTGGGCTAATCTTCTTCTATTATTATTATCATTTTGACTTTGGCACATTGCTAAAACACATGCTGTGCACACCATGTAATGTACAAGAGTTAACAGTGTAACAATAAATCAAAATTTGTATCAGTTGCAACCACAATGACAACTGTGCAAAACACAATATATAAATGTGGATAAAGGTAATAATCTTTGCTTTGTCCTAACAAATAGCAGTCCTGCAGCTCTGTACAGCAGTCACAGAGTAACACTTTTTCTACAGCACAGGTTAGAGCATACTGAAGCAATCCAACTCTCAAACCTACATATAGGGAATGAGGCCTGGGGACAGCCAAGCTCATGGAAAAGTAATGATTATTCATTATTATTCAAGTGGGACAAGGAAAAAAAATGGGAAGTCTGAGCTAATGTATGTGTACACATTCTGCTTGTAACATACCTACATTTACAAGAAAGAGCAATGAGAAACCCCACACCGCTTGTTCATTAGTTCTGCCCCAGCTCACAGCGTAGGAATCAACTGAAAACCAACTGTATTGGGCTTGTATGCCAAGGTTTTGGTAGTGGTGGGGGGAATAGGGGAGCTATAGAGGTGGCTTCTGTGAGAAGCTGCTAGAAGCTTCCCCCATGTTCAACAGAGCCAATACCAACTGGACACAAGACAGACGTACCGCTGGCCAAGGCCAAGCCCATCAGTGACAGTGGTAGCACCTCTGGGGGAATGTATTTAGGAAGGGGGAAGAGTCACTGGGCTGGAGCAACTGCAGCTGGAGAGAGGAGTGAGAATGTGTGAGAGGAACAGCTCTGCAGACACCGAGGTCAGTGCAGGAGGAGGAGGAGGAGAAGGAGCTGCTCCAGGTGCCAGAGCAGATTCCTCTGCAGCCCATGGTGCAGCCCATGGTGCGGCCCATGGTGAGGCAAGCTGTGCCCTTGCTGCTCATGGAGGACCCCATGCTGGAGCAGTCTGCTCCTGAAGGACTGCACCCACAGAAGGGCCACACTGGAGCAGTCTGTTCCTGAAGAACTGCACCCATGGAAGGGACCCATTCTGGAGCAGCTCATAAAGAACTGCAGCTCATGGGAAGGACTCACATGAAGAAGTTTGTGGAGGACCATCTGCTGTGGGAGGGACCCCACACTGTTCTGCCCGTGACAATAACTGTGAACTATCTTTCTTCTTGTCCTTATACCAACCATGAGCCTTTTGTTATATTTTCTCACCCTATCTAGCAGAGGAGTGATAGAGCAGCTTTGGTGGGCACCTAGCACCCAGTCACGGTCAACTAACCACACAAACGAAACACTTGTGCCTCTTCCAATAACATGGTGTTGCTACATAACACTTTTGCAATTTCAATGAAATATCATCAACAGTCAACAGAGATGGCCCAGAGCCAATACATTTGGACCCAGATCCCATATAAAGTACAGGTCAAGTGTTTGGAGCATGCAATCAGCTGGTTATGAAACTGGCCGAAAGGAGGATCAGCAGGAAACAAGCAGTGACTTTTGAGGCAATGAAAAGCAAAACAACACAGGATAAATCAGCAAGAGGAGTTCCATGGCTACCATGAAGGATATTTGGAAATTATAAGTCATGTGTGCACGGATATGTTACCAGAAGTAGACCAGGGAGACTTCATTTTGAATGTTTGGTCTCTTCCCTGTGGAAGAGATTGACTTCTGTCAATCTGCTATCCATAGCTGACAAGATGGGGTGCCCAAGCACACGGTACAGCTCAGCTTGGCTACATTGCCTTTACACCAGGCTTTTTCCCCTGGATGAACATAAAGTAGAAAAGAACACACAGACAAGAAAGTACATTTAAAAGTCCTGTGAGTACAAGCAGTGCACACAGGCTTCAAGAAAATCTCCAGAATAAAACGATGCTCTTCATCTTAACCAGGGAACTCCCACATTTTTCTATTTCTTACCACAGATCTGAAAGTTTGGGAGCTTAGGGGACTTTCAGGAATCTATTTAATTGCTGGTAAAAATCCTTCCCTTTTGCATTACATTAGAGCTGCTGATTTACCTTTAAAGAACAACTCGCAATAGATTTGGAAAAAAGCAATTACGGAGATAATATTCAAAGACTTGCTCCTCCTTCCCTCACTGCAGCTTCCACTTCCTCCCCCACTTAGAGCACAGCCACACAAAGTGTTCACTTGGCATCCAGCACAGCTGAGAGGGTGGAAAACTTTGGCAGGATGAGTAGGAATGAGTAACTGAGAGTGGAGCGGATGGACAAACTTTTTCAAATGGTAATAAAATAAAGCAAACCCTCTTCTAGGTGCCATGCAAACACAGCTATAACTAAATCAGTAAACAGGAGTAGTAAACAGTAAAATCCCTAGGGCAGGAAATAGTGTCAATGCTAGAAATACCTACAAGCCATCTGTTTGCCTTTTCTCGTTCGGCCAATGATCTCTGCCATGAGAGAGCTATGAGGACCATCCAGCATCACAAGAGAAGAGAATGTAGAAAGTGAAGTATTGTGTGGAGAATGAATTGATAGGCAGAGCATAAACATAGTTAAGTGTGAAAATCAGGCAACTTTTGAACCCACACTTCGGCATTCAAAGCATCCATGACATAATTCTTAAACCCCTTTGCCAAGCACATTTATAAAAGTACTTTCTTACCTGAAGCTGCATATATAGAAATGCATACATATATTGCATATATAGGAATGCAATAAAAAAAACCCCCAACATTTTATGTATTTCCTATCAACCAACACCCTGGATATAATCAGCATAAATACCACTCAACATTTATATAACGCTTTACATTTTCAAAGTGTCACCATACTGACTGTACCTAATTAATCTTGCATGACTGCTGGAGTAAAGGAAATCATTTATCAGTCACTCTGGTTGCATATTTGAGAGTAATCCCGCATAATTACACCACTCAAACAATGCAATTTTGTGAGAGGACTTTTGGCACTAAAAAGCTGTCAGAAAGTTGCAGTAAGGTGGTGTCTACTGCTTCCCACAGGTACTGCCTCACAATGCTCAAAATGTGGCCTAACTTTTTGTACAGACTCATACGGTCCCAGTTCTTCCTGAAACTCCAAAAGACCTTAAAAGAAGATTGAAAGACAGGAAGGAAGATGACAGAAAGAATACCCAGAGGTAGCAATTTTAAAGAACCATAAATTCCCTAGGCAATAATCTGTAGCTCTGTTTCCTAAGGAAACAAGTTTACGTGTCTGTGCTGTCTTTCTAATCATCTGTTTGTCTGCCTTGTCCCCGCCACACACAGTAACTTCCGAACCTGTCAATCTTGACACAAGTGTAGAAATCCCAAGGAAAATTAAGTTCTTACCAGTGCTGTGAAAATTGGCAACTGCTGAAGGACAGATACCCAAATTACTGTCCTGATGACATTAAAAAATCCCAAAGAACACAGCTGTTATATATTCTTTTTGGCCACAAACGGTTCACCAGTAAATACAGACAGAGTTCTGTGACAGTCACCTAGCAGATAGTGTCCTTCACTGGAGAGATAAGGCATAAAGAACATGAGGAAAGTTCAAAAGTTATCATAAGTATTACAGATACAGTTTATAGAGGATGTAAGTCTGAAGGAAAACAATATCTAGTTCTAGTGTTCACGGAACAACTTCTAGGCATCATTCCTTCAGTACTGCGGAAGATGTACGCAGGCTGTGCAAACACAAAGCAAGGAAATTAAGAGACTTCTAGTTTAACATAAGTTGTTCTTGCAGGAAGGAGCTGAAGAACTATATGGCAAAGAAGAGTAACTATGAAAAGCCCTGCAAAACTCTAAAAGGAAAAACATATAGAGGTAAGCCTGAACTACTGAAAATCCAAGCTAAAACCATGATTTGTCTCAACTCATAATCTAATCAATACAAAACTCAATATATAATCCCACCACAGGATGTGGGTTAACCACTAGATGTACACCTAAAGCAGAAGTTATGGGTGAGGCTGAAAGGGCTGTGCTATGCAGGAGGTCAGGCTACATGATCATAACAAGCATTTCTGGGCATAGAACATATGAATTTCAGAAATGCCCATAAGCAAAACTGTTTCCACACATAGGACTGGGGTTAACATAGCCTACCTGAACCCCCTCTGATACTTGGGAGGTCAAGCCACATATTGTTTCAGGTAGACATCTTTATTGTAAACCCAAATGTCTTAATTACTGTATCTTAAGGAGAGTAATTTGTGAGAAGTATGAAAACTAGTGTGGAACAAGAAAAATCACAATGCTACCTGAAAAGAGCCTCTAGTAAGGACAGAGAATTGCCCAGTTGCAACATGCTCACATGGTTGTGGAAGCTGAATCATGCCCCCAGCTGTGAAGGAAGGCAAGAAGCTCCTCCGATCCCTCCTACTGAGCCTCGTGAAAACTATTTACAAGTCCTGTGCCTTGTGGTTAGTATGACCCACATGCTGGATTAAGACATGCTAGCCAACCCAGAAAGTGTCTGTGTCTCCTCAGTACACCAATTTGTTCTTTCCTGTGTCCTGTCTCCAGCTAGATTCTTTGGCTCTTCAGAGACCCCCAAAGTAATCTTCTTGGCCAGCTGTGCATCATCAGAGCAGGAGTAGATGAGTTCTTCCTTGCAGAGGAGCTATTCCTTACACTTTAGGCGATGAGCTGAAGCCTGAATACCTGAAGTTGATTCAAATCTTTTGGTTCAGGGATGCAAAACGATGTACACTGAAGAACATACACAGCCTGATCCTTTATTATACCCGAAGGCTGGGTATAATTTTCTCTCTAATCAATCTCTTGCTAAAGCAGCACTCTCCAGGGTAGGAGGCTGGTAAAAATAACTAAACAGGTAAAAATAACTAAAAATTCAAAAGTTTGAGGCCATCTTTTAACATGAATTCAAGAGAATTTTCAAAATATTCACCTAAGCAACTCTAAAAAATGCGTTTATTGTTCACAAACACCCTACAAGTTTCACAAGTCTGATCTTCCACCTCGTAGGAAACATTTTCTGCGGTCTGTCCTTGAAGTCTTTGTCTAGTTATTTCTGTGCCCCTCTGTAAACGTGGAAATTGTAACAGGGCACAGATTATTGCACAGAAGAAAAAGCATTTTTCTGTGCCCCCTTTTATACCTCTGAAGAGTGGACCAGCTCTGTTCAGTACACCTTATAATTTACATTAAGATGGTTATTTGTGATGGTTCCAATCAGGCTTCTCTAGTCTTTTTTGAAAGCCAGAGCTGTCAGTTCCACAGGTCTACCTTGCATTCCTGTCTGATGGTATTAAAACCTGCTACAACAGCTCCTTTGGCAGCAACAGCTGACAGCCAGAATAGAAAGTGAGCTGGATGGCAAATGGTTCATTGACAGAAGCAGCCTATCACATTGTTTTGTTTTAGTTCCCTAACCTCACCACAACCCACCTGTACACTAGTACAGGTGATTTATTAATTTATTTATAATGATTAATATCCTACAACATCCATCTCAGCCTGTTGAGAAACTGAGAAATTAAACCCTTCATCAGTCCACTTGTAGCAAAACTATTTTCAATCACTTCTTAAGACTTTTATATTGACTGATTTTTCCTCAACAATCCCTTGTTTTGGCCAAAGGATTAGGTCTCAGAAGGGGTGTATTGTTATAAAAAGGCAAAGATCAGACATCTAGTTAGACATCAAATCATGCATCCGTCATGCGCTGTATGCATATTGCCATGCACATTTATTCTGCACATCTTTAGACTGTTCCTCTGTGGCCATAATATGCAGGCATAAAAGCCTTCACATTTGGAAAATTCAACAGTCGGGCGATACTTTCTTGCCTGGTTAGTGACCCACACCAAGTATCTGCTGAGTGAGTATTAAAATAATGGAAAAAGCCATCAGCAGCAGCACAGCCAAGGAAATTGTGGTGGCTGAAATTCTTCAGCACAAAAGACAGCCAGGTAACTGTGTTTGAGCACCATGGAAATATTTGGAACTCAATTCTCAAGCAAGGCATTTGTGATTAAGTAGGGCTGAGCACTATGCACAGCCTGATCATTCTTCCAAAAGCTCTCCCACTCCACCCTCCATTTACTTCTGCTGTCCCTTGTGCAGCAGAATGAGGCCAGTTCCAGTGCACAGGGACTTTCCCTGGCAAAGGAAGATGGGAAGGGATTTGATACGTTGTTTTGGATTACTTGAAGAACTGCAAATTACATTTTTAGCTCTTTTTGGGTAAGGTGCCCAGACTCCTTGAGGCATAGGCTACTAAAAATGCTGGCTGGGTTTCGAAAAGCACTGTGCAATCTGGGACAGCTCTGTTTTTGAGCGTCACACTTGAGACATCTTTAAAGGGGCCCAGTTTCCAGAAAAAGTTGAGGACATCTGAAAATCTTTCTCTTTCAGGACGTCTCAATTTGACTGTGCAGAGATGTCTGGTATTCAAAGTAGACAAGAAGAGTGAGCATCCCTTCACTGAGCAGGGGAAAGTAAAACTCTACATACACATAACTCCTTTTAGCCACTTATTTTTTTTTTCTATTTCCTATTTAAAAACATTCGTCAGGTTAATCTTAAATTCTTTAAAGGAAATCAGGGTGCTTAAATTGGAGTCTGGGAGTGAGAATAGATAGAGGGCACACTGTAGATCAGGTTGGTTTATTCTGCTGATTAATAAGTGACAATTTGATCAGCTCTGTCTCAGTGTGAAGGGCTGGGAACAGCTTTATGGCTTTCCATTGTCTGCTGCCAATCCCTGACATGTGATACTCAGCTCATCAATTTGCAAATATCAAAGCAGTATGGGGCAGGAGAAAGCCGTTCCAAACGAAGAAGCCTTCAGTTTGGTTTCTGGTTGTATGGGCATGCCAATGTGAGCGTGTGTATGGCAGTTAAGTATAAGCTGGTTCTGGATCTAAGTTCTTGTGGTTTCTAGTATTTGCCAGCCTTTACTCCATCAGAAGGATTTCAGTGTTGTGTTCTATGATGGGCAAAAGAGTCAGAAATCATCTCTCCTCACCCACAAAGCCTAAAGTAGGATTAAGAAACAGAAACTGAAGTCAGACACACCCATGAAGAGGAATGAGGCACAAGGTTAGGAAGCCATCCAAAGCTCAGTTGCCCAGCCCCTCACTAAACTAAATGAAACAAAATAAAACTAAACTAAACTAAAAAGTGTTTCTCTTTGCTCAAGAAGACACTGAAAACCTGGGCAATAAAAATTAAAGTCTCATTGAAACCAGCCACGCCTAAGCAATATCCCACCGCACATTTGTGCTGCTTAGTTCTGTTAAAATATTTCCCAGTTCTCTTTTTTTCCGCCTCTAATACGTCGTCTCTTTCCTTTAGGTCCCCTTTAAACTGCAAAGCAAAATGCTTTTACTGACATGGTTTGTAATTTTGAAGACTGAATCGTAAGCAGCAGGTGCTTAGTTTTAAAGGAATTTTTCCATCCCTGCCTGTCTGGAAGCATCAGTAGCACCTCCCTCCTACACAGCCCCTCACCTTTGATCTTTTGCCATTTGTACTTGTGGATTTTCATTTACTGTATTTCTTCTGCTTTCCACGATCTGCTTTTTCACTGCAAACCCTTCAACCTCTCCTCTCCTTTCTTTTACCTCATACGATTGGCAAGTGGTGTCTCCTGAAAATCCTTATGAAATATGAAGGGCCTCAATGCCTCTGGCCTCGTTATCTCTGACTTAATTTCAGCAGTGTTGTGTCTATTTTACACTGCAGTGACAATTTGAAAGGGCCTTAGTGTGGCTGTAAATATTTGCATCACAAGAACAATTATATTTTAATCGACAGAGGTTCTAGGGCTACTCTGCACAAAAAACCTGGAACCAAAGTAACAGTTGGTTTTGCTTCATACAATTAGTTATGTTGGAACCAGCCTGTGTGTGGGCACTTCTGTTCCATACTAACAGATTTTGTTTCCATTTAATTTTGGCTTTTTGGTTAATCTGATTTTAGCTAATTTTCTCTTAGAATTTCCCATTTTGAGTCAACGTAAATGATTTCATACAGGCGTAATCCCAAGCAAAATCCAAGGGAAAAGCATCCACATTCAGTTTGTGATGATGTATCTAAAAAGGTGGATTCAAAGTAGCTGTGTCTAGTTTGTGGAAAAAAAGGGATTTACATTATAACATTAGAACTACAGATGCTGTATTAAGTGAATGCCTGCTCTGCCTTGGCGCTCCTGAACACAGTACAATTTAACAAAGCGTAATCATCAGTTGTTTCCTATATCCAGGAATGCATCTCCCTAGTTTGTGTTGTAGTCTTCCATCTGTATTTGTATTTGGCTATTAAAGAATAGTTTCTTTTAATCTTCATTTGCCTTTCTATTGCTTATTAGATACACATGCATATTGGTATGTAGCTTTTGCTCAAAAAATAATGACATGCTGCAGAAACGACCATAACCTTTTTGCCTCATAACTTGACATGAATTTGACTGAAAACTCTGCTTTTTAAAAGAGAAATCCACACTGAGCAGCAGTAAATCACCAGGGCTCACACTGCCTTCTCCTAACTAAATTTTAATTGAGTTTTCTATTCTTAACAAGGCAACCCAATTCCAGAAAGTCATACCAGCCATTTCCTTAATCCACAAAGCTCAGAGACTATCTTCTGCATCGACAGCATGCAAAAATGTTTAATGCTAACACAAATACCTTACATAGATTATTCCGATTCTCAGGCTGATTTCTAAGCCAGCTGTTCTCTGCCTGATTCAATGTGCAGATTTCATTTAAAAACACAGAATATTCCCTGGTTACCTGCCATATAACTAGATCTTACAGGTGTAGGGCATGTTTGTAATGCTTGTTCATTCACTTGCAGGAAAAAAACCCCATAAAATACTTTGTGTAGCTTTCCTGGATTCTAATGTTTTCTCTCCAACTTTCAGATACTGTATCAACTGAAGAATGCCAGGAATTACTTCATGCTTTATGTATGTACCTGTTACAGATTAGATTCATTAATTTCAAAGCCAGCTGCTATTTTTGCTTAAAGTAATCAATGGCACACTTTTTAAATATATATACACATAAAAGAACTGCTTCCTATGACATACAAACTTAAATCTACCTTGACTGTAGATTTATTACTGCTTTGTTCTTTTCCACTTAAGTCGGGTAACTAGCTTCCTGCTCCTCCTGAGGTTTATTCTCTGTATAGCAATTTTGACAAATAAGCAACGTCAAATACAAAAGAAAATGATAAAATGTAAGAAACTCATCAGAAGAAGCTAATAATCATCTAATAGTAAGGTCAACTGTAGTACAGACTGCAGAGTTGGGAATCCAGACAGATGGATTTGGCTTCTTGCTCTATCACCAATCAACTCTGTGATCACAGGCAAATCACGTTCCCTTGCTATATCCTTATATTTCCTGTACAGTTGTGTTAGCTTTGCCTATTTAGATTATAAAATGCTAGAGACTGGCCTTGTCTCTTACTATTTGTTTATACAGCGTCTGACACAATGGGCCCCACTTTGTATTGGAATGAAATACAAATAACAATTTTCTGATATCCTGTCTCCCAGAGCTGCTTCAGAGGAGTATGAACCACTGTCCCAAGTCATATCTGATAAATTGTGCATTAGTCTGTTGTGGGAGAGATTTCTTTCTAATCCGAAATCCATCTGTCTCGCTGCACTGCAAGTGATAGTTTCTGGGCAGAGTGCATACTAATTGCAGGATTAAACTCTTAGCTAACTCTTGGGTGGAAACTGTTTCCCATAATGTGGTAGAAAACACATGTTGGTTTCTGTCTGCAAACCATTGAACATCACAGCCCTGGTCTTGACTGGGATATTCAGGTTCTCTATTAAACTATGTCTGTGCAATATAATTCAATGAAAATTAATAATTAGCTATCAAAAAGCATTATTGAGATTTTAGTGGCTCCAGTACTGCTTAGCCTTGGTTTAGTTTCTCTTTAAAGGTACAGACAATTATGTTGAATGTAAGGAGTTCTGCACCTTCTCCAATGAAGTAGCACACAAGCTTAGAGCTGAAAAGCTAACTATAATTTTGGTTAAGCACCTCAGGATCCTTTTAATTTTACAAATGCAAAGAAATTTGAAACTTTTGAGGTCTGAAGTACATCTTTGTGTATAACGTTTCACTGTAATAGCTCTCATTTCTGTGGATGTGCACATTATTTATTATTCACTGAGGTGAACGACTGACACTACTGATGTGACACAGACCCCATTGTCAAGCTGCGAGAAACAGCTGGACCCCAACATCTTTTTTTTCCCATGGGTACATACAGGAGGCAGATACCAGACACAAATGTGGAGGAAAGCTTTCCAAAATTATTCTGCTTACCTTCTTGGCCTTTCGGGCTCTCTAGCCACAAGCTATCTTGCTAACAAAATACTAAACGACCCGTATTGTCAAAATGTACAGAAAATGCTGCAGACAATCCCATTGCTCAAGAAAAGCGAGACTGTTAGATGAAGTTACTTGTTTTATTCTAATTTTTTATGGTTCTGGTTGCAGTGCAACCATGAGACATCCCAGGCTGTGCCACCCAGGCAAGTGTTCTCCAGCATATTTTGCAATATTTGAATCAAATCCCCAGCGCCAGAAAGCATAGGAAACCTAACAGCAAAGTTAGCTGGGTGAGGGTGGTGAATGGAGCAGGGCAAGACATGCAGGACACTGCAGCAAGGGATGCTTTTTATGTTCAAGAGTTCAGAAAACCAGATTTTTGTGTGGGAAAACACAATTCTACTAGAGCATGGTATTAAGGGTTCTAGAGGATTCTAAAAATTCTGTTCCCAGCACCTTCGAACTCCTCTCTGCTCTTACCCTAAGGTAGCCTAGCCAATCTCTGTTACTGCAACAAAGTCTGCCTTCCCAGCTAAACTACTTTCACATTTCTCTGCTTGCCACTACTCCTTAGCCTCCTTTGCCACCTAACTACATGTGGGCAAACGTTCACCCTTTCACAGAGACTATAGAAGCTAAAATAGAAGCACAAAACCACACATAGTAGCTCAGTATGCTAGAGCACTCTCTTACAATGGTCAAAAGTAGATGCTCTTGAAGGAATACGACAATACAGCAGGAGCATCCAGTATTTCCCCATGATGCTTTCCCAGCCTCTAACAATTCACCATCAAGCTCCAGTATCCCACCCTCTTCTTATGCATACTCCTCTGTTCTCCCCAAATCCCTCTCCCTCATCTCCTATTAACCAACGCCTACTCTAAATCCTGAGGATAATCATCACAAGGAACTTAATACACCATGAGATAATATATCCCCATGTAGCTCAATTATTCATCAATCTTCAATGCTCTTTCTTGTTCCCAAAGCCCACAGTTCCCCACGGCACTTTCCATTGAACCCTAAGCCCTATTCTCCCTCACTCCTTCTCCAAAACCTTCTACTGACCTTAAATAATAAATACTCTGAATGCTTGATATTCTTCACTATTCACATTTTTCCAGTTCCTTCATTAATCAGACTACTCCCTCATATATTTCTTATATAAGCAGTGAAAGCAATATTTGAGATGGAGAGAAAGGTTAGCGAGTGCTTCTGACTAAATAGAACATATTTGCTGAATTCTTCCTCTGGATTTCATAGACCTCTGCAGCTGGCATTTATCCTTAATGATAAGCCACATAACCCCACTTCGCAGCATACATAGGGACCAACATTTTAAGCAGGTGTGGGAAAATTCAGCAAAGCACTAATGACTCTTAAAAGTCCCTGCAGGACCTGAATTCATGCTGAAAGACGCAATGCCAACTTTATGCACAGTAAATTTTTGTGATTTCTGGGTCTGGGTTATGGAACAATGTCATATATGTACATGCAACAGCCACAGTAGGGTACCACAGACTTCTGGATATGAGAAACAGCCTTTCTCATCTGAGAATTCCAAATGCTGTTTTTTGGGGTGACTCCAAGCAAAGGCATGACCATGGCACTTTTATTCATTCTCCTAGGTGAACAACAAGAACAAAGTCACTCATGTAAAAAGTCTAGAAATTCATTTGCTTAAGTATAGCACTATGACAGGCTAATCCAGGTGAATGTAGGCTTCCCCTCCACCTCTATTCCCAACCAGCTTTGACTCATAATTTGACTATTAAAATATAAGGCCACATTTTTCCCAAATGACTGTGTAGGAGCTTTAGGACGCTTTTACTTTTGGATCTGAGCTGCTTGTGGCAGTCCTAATTTAAAGAAAGTGCACTTCCTGAACTGAAGTTCAGTCTTTAACGCATCTTCAGCTGGGTAATCAAAATCACACACCAAATCACTTATATGCTTTGAAAAGTTCATCTTAATTAGTATTTTCGTGCTGTTGCTGTCCTCTTCCGTAAAGTCTTCTGATTCCTTTTGAAAATGTTATACAATGTCAGTCCAAATTCTATTAAAATAATTATGTCCTGTTTGGTTTATAGACACAGCATCCGCAGAGAACACACGTCTGCTTTATATGGTGCACTTTCCGTGACATGTGGAAACTGCTGTTGAAATCTATGGCAAATGACAGCACGCAAATAATCTTTACATCTGTACACAAGCAAACCCACAAGTTTCACAGAAGCTGCTCACATTGGATGTTTTCAGAGTGAGAAAGACAAAAAGGAAAATCACGTTATTTCTCATTAGTTTTAATTAAAGCAGTGAATGATTTCCTTATTCCCATTCATACTAAGATATATTTTATAACTTGAACAGTTTTTAATAGGATTCAGATCACAGTTTTTAAATTAAGCTTTGACTCTCACTATCCACCACATTAAATTAAAAGACCATAAATAGTGCTGCTTTCAAATAAAAGATTTAGGACCAGATTCCACATATACCTTTAATCCTTTAAGCACAGTGTAAAATCAATGTAAAGGATTGTAAAAAGGATTTAGGAATGAATATATTTTGGTAAATCTCGGCTATCTTTAGGATTTTCTTTGCATTTCAGAAATAAGGTGCCTTTCTGAGAGGCCGCAAACTGGTAACCTAGGGAAAGGAAATCACTGATCACTTCTTCTTTTGTTATTTCTGGATAAAAAACACAATGAAGATACACAAATAATGTGCTATTTTCATTACAAGCTAGCACCAAGTTAATAATAACCTTACAGAGAGAAAGTATGGTGAGAGGAAAGCTCTTAAGAAAGGAAGGAAAAAGAAGGAGGAGAGAGCAACTGTGAATATGGGAAAATAAAGGAAGAAAATACTATTAAGCTTTTCGAAGAACTGCTTATGTTCATCCATATCTGAATTCTGATCCAGATACATAAAAATAATAGTAATAATAGCAGTACAATCATGTGGAAAAATTCTTTGACTGCACTATAGCACTGTCGCACAGGGATGGGAATACACTGGAATCAGCCTCTTTCCAGGATTCAGAAATTTTAAATTAAGTGATAGAAACAGAGGAGGTCTGAGGTTTATTAGAAGACTGAACTACAAGGTGTGATATTTCCCTTAAGTGCAAATCAAATACTGTGATATAGTAACATGCTCTTTAGAACTGTTAAAAAAGAGGAGAAAGAGGAAGAAAAACCCTACAGAATTGTAACACATTTTGCTTAAGAATGAGTACTTGTAAAAAATAGTGTTTCTGATGTGACAAATTCAGTACTTGCACCTCCAGTGTAACTGTTATTTCACATTCACCACTGATATAAACTCAAACAACATCCAGATTTCCATTTCAGCTGCTTACATGTCGGTAAGCATCCTATTTATACATACAGATGTACTGATATTATATAGACGCATACACACCTGCATTCATGCAATGAGATGGTTACAAGATACATGTTTATGCAGCACACATATAGTCACTTCCATTACTAAGACACTGAGGTTTTCAGATGCTTGCTGTCCACAAGGAGGATATTATTGATAAAAGGAAGCACATGGTTTCAGGTAGCTTCCTTCAAAAAAAATCCTGACCTTTATGAAATGACATCTTTGACATAACCAGTACAAATCTGATGGAGAACAACCACTGGACAGAGCGTCATAAAATTCTAGCATTTTCACTAATTTGCTACACAGATTTACATGAAGTAGTTACTCTATGTGGTTGTTAACCAACAAACCATTTCAGTGTGTGCTTAAATGACCCAGTCTCCTCAGCTGTAATACAAAGATAATGGTATTTGATGACTTAACTCTTAGTTTTATTATGAAGACCTAGTTAACAATTGCATAGGGTACTGGAGTTGTAGAGCAGCAGCTATAGTGTTGTAACCACTATAACTATTCAACCAATATGACTACTAAACTTTCCTCAGAAAAATGATGCTAAACTTTTTCTGTGATGCCATACATGATGGACTGTGCCTTGAGGTGAAAACCAGATCATGTTTATAAATGGTCTAATCATCATGTTTCAGTCATTACCTTTTTTAACACAGCTTACTATCCTTGTCTCAGCTTCCTCTCACCATACAGATGACAGATCCTAAAAAGGACTAAATATTTTAAAACCTTCTAAAGGATGCCTTGTACAAAGGATGAGATGCTGAAAGTAGAGAAAATGAATCTTCCTTTTAGCAGAGTGTGCCTTTAAGGCATTAATAACAAATGCTAAAACACCAACAGGAAACTTTTACAAACTGGTTATGATTAGCTGTTCTAATTCTGTATACTGCCCTGAGGAATCTAAACACCCATTGAAACCAAGGATCTTCCTTTACACAAGGAGACATAAAACATAATCCCATCGACTTTAAGGCAAGTAACTTCCAAGGGATTTGCTACAGCGATTTATTTGCAACAGGTTTGCTGCAATAATAACTTTTCAGTGCAAGTACACAGTATCTGTCTTTTGCAAACTAGTTCCACTTCATTTTCTACCAGAGGGTCACCAATCCTTCGTGCCAGGATTTCATAAAATTAATAAATCTACTTCCATAATCCTTGCTGCTTTTACTGACAAATGTAATAAACTACAGGATGCAAAACTCTGGAAGCCTACTGGGATTTATTTTCCCTTTTTTTTTTCCCTTGACAAGCTTTACAGAGTAGCACTTCTGAGACATGCTCATGTGCTGTAAACCTAATCCTTAGCAATTTCCTCTTTTCTCAAATAACTCAAATATTTTATGAATAGTGAAGGATTTCCTTTATCAGACAACACTTGATATTTATTTTTCTTTTTCTTTTTGCATGTGAGTTGTTCTCAAGGAAATACACATTGAAGCAATTGGATGTTCTCGGGTTGAAATTCACAGGATATACTCCTAAGGAAACATGTACAATTCTACTAAGAAGATGGTATCCTGGAATTTAAAGGTGGTATAAGCAGTGAGAGACCTGATGGGACTTGAGACCAAGGGAGCCTTGTTTTTTCTAACACCGCCACTACAGGCATTTCAGTGCTACTTTTTTATGCCCATCTCTGTAAAACATTTGCTTTTTCACTACACAAAATGACACATGGATAGGTTTTTCAGAGTTGATGAGCCAGTGAGATCACCCAGGCTTCTGATATTTTCTGTTCTTAGCCCTTTTCTCCCCAAAATAAGGGTGATACCCACCATTCCATCTGTAGCAAAAGATGTTGCCATGTTCACAGAACCACCATGCTTGTATACCTGTCATCTTCAGCTAGGCCTGCATCTCTGCCTCCCTCCTCTAAACTGATCCCAGCCTTTGGCTGTTATGGTTTCTGTTTGCAAATGGAGGATGGAGCCAAGAGGTGGCCAATTGTTTTTTTCCCAAGTAACAAGTGACAGAACAAGAGGAAATGGCCTCAAGCTGCACCAGGGGAGGTTTAGATTGAATATTAGGGAAAATCTCTTCCCCAAAGGGTGCTCAGGCATTGCAGCAGGCTGCCCAGGGCAGTGGTGGAATCACCGCCCCTGGAAGTGTTCAAAAACCATGTAGATGAGGCCTTCAGTGACACGGTTTAGTGGTGGCCTTGGGAGTGCTGAAGTAATGGCTGGATTTGATAATCTTAAAGCTCTTTTCCAACCTAGTTGCTTCTATGATTAGTGCACACACACACACACGCTTACAGCGGTATCAAGTACCCTTCAGAAAACAATTTCTCAATGCAAAGTTTACTGTAGCACTGATCCATCTGCTAAAAAATGTGATTTTTGTTGCAGGAAGAGCAGTCTGACTGGAATACAGCTCTTAATGAAAAAGCCAGCACACTGGTTCCTATCACCTTCTTGCTACCCCACATATAATGGCTGCAATCACAACTCTACGTCATCCTTCTGCTGCTGAGAGACACCCTTGATTTGCCTGGGAAGTGGGAAATAGGGCAGTGCAAGCACAACTACTCCCTTATTTCTTGTTTATTCTAAAAGGACTAATAAAGGGATAAACACAGGTCTTGGCTGAACTAACTGTGAGGAAAAATGGTTGAGGATTTCTTTGACATTTGGTTACCTACAGGAAGACTTAAGATAGTCTGAAATTCCCTCCTCAGCAAGAAGAAAAACTGCTCCAAAATTCCTTAAACTGACAAGCAACATTTAAGAAATTAATCAGATTGAAACAATTTTCGTTTTGCTACACATCCAACTCCAAATCAAATATTACAGGAGCACTGAAAATCACAAGAAAATGCCCTATGAGGCATGGGAAACAATTAGCGGGCAAAAAAGGAGAAGTATTCAGCACACCCCTCACCCTAGAAGTCCAAGCCAATTACAGTAGAAATAGTCAGTGATTCAGCACAAAGGTTCCTTGGCAGACTAGTGAGGAAAAGGCAAAACTCCAGCTGGGTCACTTGGAGAAAATCATAAGGGCAGGATTTGAGTTTGCAGCCCTTAATAAGGGGGCACTCAATCTAGTTCATGTAATTCCTAAAAGGACTTCTTACGTTTACATTTGCTTCTCAAAAACAAGAACCTAAAGTTTTCATTCACAGTGGTATGTTACCATAGGGTCACACAGTTCTGCAATCATCAAGGGTCTCCACCATAGAATGACACATTTCTGAAGGGGTGGACTCTGATACTTCTGCGGAAGACAGAGTGCAAACCAAAATTTAACCACCAGGGATTCTGTCATGAGTTTTCCTAACAGAAGGAGTGGGGTCGAAGTGAGGAGCTTCAGGTGGTAGCTCTGGAAGCATGTTGAAGGAGTCTCTTAATTTAATTGTTAGAAGAAATAATCTGAAAATGAAGCTCAGTGATTGTTTTGTTGTGGGTTTTTTTTCTGACAGGGGAGCCAAAACTTTGGTCACTGTCAGAGACAAGACAGGATGAGACAGACCTTCTATCTGCCTTCTGTTGAGCACTTTTCAGCATGCATGAACCATTCTTAAAATGGGGAGAGGTAGAGATTAGAAAAAGAGATAATGGAGAAGATAAAGAGGGGAAGAAGTGACAAAATTATAATAGAGAGAGCAGGAAAAGGATAGTTTGATATTAAAAGTGATGAAAAATGTAACTGTGATGCTTATCAATGGGATTCAGAAGAAATGCTGCCAGAGCAAGAAGATGGCAGATATGAAGCACAGTCATCACTTGCAGCTGAGGAAGTTCAAATGATCACAGGAATTTTTCACAATGTGCTTGGCCAACTGTGGCTGGCTCCATGAATAACGCAGTTAGGAACAGAGGTGAAATAACCGAGCTAAGGAATAGTGTGGTAGGAGCCAACAGCTGATTTGACAAAAGACAGCAGAAAGAAAAAAAAAACAAACTAATTTGAATGGATTGTGTTTGAAAAACATAAACTACATGGGCTCCAGCTTCACTGATGGACAGCACGATAAAGGAAAGGAAAGCAACTGCAAGATAGATTCTCAACTTCCTCTGCAATCAAAAGGTCTCGTCCAAGAAGAACAGCTTTTAGCAATGAATTTCTCTTCAAGATAAAGCTGCAGACAGTAAAAAATACATCCTTTAGGAATATTTAAAAAGCATATGTGTGTATGATATTTGCTTAAAAATAAAATATGAAGTTAAAATAAAAGCTTTTGCTGCTTTAAAAGAAACAAAATAAAACCAACTCTTTGTCTTCTAACCCTTTTCATCATAATAGAACCACAACATGCCACAATACAAACACTGTTGCCCTTACAGTGATACCAATAGTGCCGGAAGTGTGAGGTTCATAAATTTTAACTGTACAGCTGGAAGAGTATGTGCATGTGTTACTGTTCCACAACACTCATATAAAACATTTAGAAAATAATCATTTTAAGGTGATACTGTCAACTTTTAAATAACGCTAGATCTCTTTGGTTTTTTTTTCTTTCCCCTAGTACTGTTTCAGATAACACCTGGCAATACAATAACTGAAAGAGAACAAGGGATTTATATCCTACTGCTGCAACACAGGCTGCCTTCAGAAACCAGGGCTTTCAGATGAGGCTGTGGAATCTCCATCCTTGGAGGTTTTCAAAACTCAACCAGACAAAGCCCCAAGCAACCTGGTCTGAATTCAGTGTTGAGTCTCCTCTGGCCAGCAGGATTGTGGGATGCAGAATGTCTGGTATAGACAATTTCAGTACTTCTCTCTTGGCAGTCAATCTTAGCAATAGACCCTTAGTCAAACACTTATATTTAAGGCTCACTTAAGCAAATAAGATTAAAGAACATGTCAAGTCTAACCTGGTATTTGAACAGCTTCATTTGATCAGGGAGCTACAGTGGGAAACTCGGTATCTGACACAGGGAAATGGGGCAATAGCTGACAAAAACTAGCAGGAAGGCTCACAAGTGGGCTTCATCAGTGTTATACCTTCCGTACTACTCAGAACTGCACATGCCTTTCACATGAAAGATTTTAAACATGGTGCCACATAGCTTTTAATAAGATTCAGTCCTACTTGCAATGTATAAGATTCACTGACAAGGCTTCTAATTGATTTTTTCAATCAAATCTCTCATAAGGCTCTCTCTGCCTTCATTAGGGGAAAATGTAAAACATGGCTTAAAGTATTTTGAGCTGTCGTGCAAAGATATTATCTCGAATCTCAAAAGGTTTATGGTCTGCAACCTTCTCCCCTTTGCATGTGGGAAATCAGAGCATCTTGCTAACGACAACCTCTGTGGTTATGGAGACCTCCTGAATGTCCCTGGCTCATCCTTCATTGTACGGCTTAGGCCCGTTGCGAGAGGACTGGTTTCGATCAGGCCCGTAAGCAGCATCTAAAACTCAATATGCATTTAAGAAGCACCTCAAATCTGGCATGCAAAAATCACTTCTGAAAAGCTCACGTGTTTTAAATACACTAACTATCTGCAAACCTGAGAAAACAGAAATATGTAAGCCATAAGAAAATGATAATTTTTCAGATTTTCTGTCTGCCTACGGATTTACATTGCCCACGCAATATGCCACAAGCATTAAACTTCCAATTGGAAGCAAATGAGAACAATTCTCAGTCACCTCTTTCATAAAAACCCTTCAATCACCTGTAATGTTTTTTGACCAGTAAATAATAGAGCTGCTTCACTGAGCTATTTAAGTCATATTACTTACAGCTGGAGAAAAATGAGGAACAGTCATTTTCTAGGGAGGCCAAAAAATACGATACACTTATGCAAACTAAATTAGATTAGGATTTTTTTTTTGCCATTGGTTTGAGACGATAAAGGATAACCTTTTCAACTTTTACTTTGCCTGGCATTGCATTCATATTTTCAAATGAAAGGTCTCAAACACGGAACTTCATGAGTGTTAATAGATTTCAGTCCTATTGCCAGCGTGCTGAGACTAAATACAGATGGAACTACTGAAATAACTGCTGTAGTTGGAATGTCCACGCAGAGTCTTTTAAAGCAGCATTTAGCGGTACCTAATTTTTTCTTCATCATGTGGTGTCAAATTATACACCATTGTGCAAAGGCTTGTTAAACAGCCTCCTGAGAAAGCATCCTTGCACATTTATTTAATTCTTTTTAGCAGGGCTTGGCAGGGAGAAGGTAAATCTGTGGCTTTGACATTTTCCTGTACAGTCTCACTGCTGTCCTTCGGTGTGCACTAAATACCTTTGCAGTCTCAGTCCTGCCAATAATGACAGCACCCAGCAATAATGACAGCACCCAAATGTATAGGTAGGAGCTGGAGCTAGGACTACACAAAGGTCCATTGCTTATAGAATCACAGAATCAACTAGGTTGGAAAAGACCTTTAAGATCATCAAGGCCAACCTTTACCCCAGGACTGCCATGCTGACTCTGCACATAAAGGTCCTTTCAGGGAGTGCTGGGCAGACAGGCATTTCAGCTACCTGCTTGTACAATTATCATTACTATTTTTCAAATCCTGCATTTTGACCTCATACTTACATTGGATGAAATCTGATCACTGCACAGAGTGTCTCAGCACAGCTTCCCCACAGGCAATGGAGCCTTGTTAATAAACAAACAGGGCTACTCTCCAGTAATGGTCAATTCCTATGCTGCAATGCTTGTGGAATCACCACCAAGGGGTTCAGGAAAAGAGAAGCTAAATAAAGGAAACATAGTGGATCCATTGTATTCTGAACCTCCCGCCATTTTCCATCACTTTCTCATTAAAAAATGGAACATTTAAAAGCATCTTCAGAGTACATACTTATTTTGAGTTATTGCTATTGTTTTTTAAACAAGACAGAGGCTCAGCTGAACCAAGAACTGCACAATTAGAAGAAAACAACCCTTAATTTGAGGAGTTTACAGGCTGAACTTACACTATTGAACTGTGCACCAGCAGAGCGCCTCAAACATATAGCAAAAGATACCAAAATACATTTATTAAAACGAAATGTAGAATAAATAGCAAATGTTCAGGTTTTCAGCATAATCCAAGGTCTATGCTAAACTCCTATCACAGAATGTGCTCTTTGCACCTCACACTGTTCCCAAAGACATAGCTTTATGGGAGAGTTACAGAACATACTGGCAAACTACGTGGGAGATAACAGACAGACATCTAGCCTTTCTCCCCTGCACCTTTTAACTCCGCTATCAGCAGCAACTCAGGCTTTTCTCAGACACTTACTCTTCAATGGGTAACTAAAATATTCGCAATAGATTTGAGGAAAGATCTGCAACCAGTTGCTGTATGCTGACTAGTATTGTCTCAATGCTGCTTCATGCTCTTGATTACACTTAAGATACAAACTCCATGAAGAAGGGTCTACTTTGTTATTCTATTTGATTTATGCTTAGGGAACAGCGTATATGGGGATCTGATCCCTAAACATATATAACGAATACATGAAAAATGTCACTACCACAACTAACTTGTCCTAGAGAGAATTCAGATTTCTAAGTGCACTTCCTCACCAATTCCATGTCAATAAACTATATTCTCTAATTAGAAGTGTTTCCTATAATTGTATTTAAGAACAGCCAGAAGCTCTGAAAGTTATAAGTAATGAGGAAAAAATAAACAACCCAAAGAAGCTACTTATTGCCTTGTACAAATTAGCTGACATGTTACATCTTGCACTAACATTAGATAATCAGTTTTAGATCTTCTCTTCTGAGCCTTCTACGTCTTAGGAATTTTTAGCAAATTAAAACTGTAATTTCACTGAACATCTCTATGTCTGGGGATGCTACAGAAGTAACGTTTGCTCCATTATACCTTAAATTAAAAATTAAGGTGTTTTTCCCAGAGCATGAGAAGCCAAAAGTATGAATTACGGCTCTCTCATTTCAACAACAGAACATCTTTCTCTGATTGGGCAACCCAAATGCATGCAAGAATCTGTGACAATTATAGCAAGCCCCAGAAATTCTGATCTCTGTGTATGAATAATGTATGTAATTTGGTTAATAATGCACACTGTATGTGTAACCTCAATTAATTGTTTGCCTAGTAACAATTTGGAGTATCAGGAAAAAATAATATCTCTCAGCTGTGGCGCTGGCTGTGGTTTTAGTTTGTTTTGCTTTTCCATTAGGAATCTGGTATTTGTGGCTGACATTTTTATTGCATTAATGGCAGGAAACAATATGAAAAGAATGCAGACAGAAGTGGAAAGCATTAACAGAAACATTTAGACCCATTGCAGGGACATTCTGATTATGATGGTGAGTAACAGACATGTAACGGAAAAGGCTAGGTTCAATAAATGTCCATGGAATGAGCATCGCACTTCAAATTTGAGTTTCAAGTCTAAAAAGCTGAAGAATTGCAAAATGTTAATGAATGTTCTTTCTAGTACTGTACTGGATATGGGCCCCTTCAGTTCTGCAAACTATGAAGCACAATAGCATGAGACAGCAAAAAAATTAAAGCCATAATCTAAGTTGTATCATTATGCAGCTTCATTGAAAAGTCTGATTATTAAAAAATACCTAGGGCTAAATCTCCAATTTAAGGTTGTTTTAAGTTGTTTGTCTTTCCAAACGCAGCTTGAGTTTCTGGCATTTGCAGTTAAAGGCTGAGGCACGATGAAAATTTGGGGTCAACGTGTCACGTTCAATTTGTTGCTATAAGCACCACAGTATATTCTGTACTAATTGCATTTACTCATTGCCGTATTTGAAAGCATCACCACCATTTGGTTTTACTCAAACATATTTTGCCATTTGCCGGGAAAAAGAATATGTAAAAAAAAATTCACAGAATTTATGTACAATAGGAGATATACCTAGCTTTGTCTTATTAAATGAGGACCAGATCTAACCATCAGTGAAGTTAACAGAAGACTTCCCCTTACACTTCAGCAGGCATTGGATTAAAGCATTGTTTTTTGGTGAGTCACAATTTGCTACAGCTGTCATTTTATCAGTGTTGCAGACCTTATTTGTGTGTTTCAATACATGCTCTTTTTACTTTGAGCTGCGGAAGTTTTCTTGTATTTTTTTTCAGGAACTGATGTATTGAAACACTCTTTTCTGAAGACAACTGAATGTGAAATACATTGATCTAAATATAATGATCGCCACAGTTCAGCTGCAAAGCGTAACAGCTAAACTCTATATAGTGACTGCAGTTGGGTCCTGCAAACATTTGCACATCTGAGTAACTGTATATCCTGACCAGTTCCATGGGTTCAATGGGACTACTTGCTTCAGTAGTTACTGCTGTGCATGGCTGTTTGCAGGATCAAAGCCTCACCATGAAGCAGGAAGAAAATACCTGCTTGGAGGGAGCTAGCAAACAGAAAATACACGAGGGGTAAGGAACAAAGAGAAATTTCAAGATGAGGTACTGCACTGAGAATAGATGGGTTATGGAAAAGATGCTAAGTGATTCATTAATACCAGAAGCTTAGCCAATAAAGGATGCCCCAAGTATGAGACTAATGAATGTGCTTTTACAATACTACCAAACTCTTTGCTTTTGTAAAATTAACATAGGAATAATTTTCTCCCATTGTGAAAATTTATTATGCAATTAGTTGTCACTTTAATAAACTGTATGCACGGCTGTGATAACGGTTGCTCAAAATACTGAGGACTTTACAGTTTTTGTTTTAAAAAAGAAAAACACTAGGAACTTCAAGTCCTGCCAATTTTTCCTCCCTGCCAAGTCCTATTAGCATAAATGAAAGGTTTATTTTAAGAAATGCCTGATAAATTACTCTACACAATCAGTAATGAGGGTACTGTCAGCAAAGGAGAATCATTTCCAAAATTTACTTGGCACAAATGAGTGGTTGACTAGCTCACAATCATGTTACATGGCCCGAGGCCCTGTTTTATTCCATAAATCTGCCTGACCTCTTCAGGGTGAAAATGAGTGATTCTACAGAAAAGGTAGCTGGGCAAACCTGTTCTCTGTGAGTTTTCTCCTTTTTTAAAAGAATTAACACATTCAAACTACCTGTAGGAATATTCCTATACCTTCATCTCTTTTTTTGGCAGACTGGAGCTGCATCTTTATGTTATTGTCATAGGAAATATACTAAAAGTACACATATTTTTCCAATCACAAATTACAAGAATCAGAAACATAAAGCCAGGAAGGATAAAACATCTTAGGAAAAAATGAAAGGCCATGAGTCTCCATCCTGCTTCAGTTAGTCTCTTAACATGAGTGTTAAGATCTAGCAAATCAATTCTCTTTCCTTTTTAGAATATAGTTTCAAAGTAGAGAGGAATCCCTTGGCATGGATTATTGTGTCAATTAGCAACTGAAGCCAATAATCATTCATCATCTCTTCTAAACAATCCCTGGTAAAAGTCCCTGAATACTTTACTCATCATTGCTATGGAATTCATTACATTAAAGCAAGGGAGAAACCTTTCAAAGAAATAATTTAGGACTATAAGATTAAAAAAGGCCTAAGAAATCATTTCTGTTCCCCTCTCCCTGCTGTAAATTATTTCCAATTGTCATTCCTTTCTTTTTATTTTTTTTTAAACTCCATTGTCAATGCTTTGTCCAGCCTATTTTTACAAGTCCCAAAGGACAGTTTTCCAAAACTCCCTTCAAGACCACTTGACTGGTTAAAAAGTTGTTTATTAATATTTTCAGAGTATTTCAAATAGGGTTGGTTTACTATAAGTTAGAATACTAGATCAGAACCTTCTGTAGAGTACAAAAGTGTCTAATATAATTTGATCCGCACATACCTTGTGTATCACGTGCCAAGTTCTTCATTGTTAACCATTCGTTAAATATATGGTTAAACATTCACATCCACTGCAACGTCTAACACAATATGAGCTTGCAGGCAGTCTATATAAAGTACAGAGGAGGAGAAAAAGCCCCATAGGTCTTGTGAAGCTTCACAGTAAAAGAATACACACCAGCTGCCTCCCAAGAGGTCTGCTGTGAACCCCACTCTGCTTGTCAACGTGCAGCTGAGGTACTGTCAGGGAGATATCACCCTACCTGCCTTTTGACAACACAGCAAGAGTTGGAGAGCTGAGCAGGTCACCCCGAGCTGCAGGAGAGTGCTATGCAGCCTGACTTCTGGAGCTGAACCAATGCACTGATCCAGGGTACGAGCTCTCTGTGCTGCATCCAAAGGTATCCGTAATTACTATGAAATCCAGGGTGGAAGCAGATGACAGCACAAAGCACTAGCAGTCCTGGCACTTCAAGACTTTTGCTCAACAAAGAGGTTCAATCCTGAGATGACTGAGTGACAAACCGGTCTCTAGTAAAGTTTGCAAGGATGGTTTCCCTTCTCTGGGAGAAGATTTTAGCCATGGTAAAGTTCTCAGCCCAAGAAACATAGATGAGTTAAAATACAGCTTGACATTTCAGAAAAGCTTATCTCTGCATAAGCATAACCGTGTGAAACAGCAAGAAAAGATGCATTCAGAGACTCTAAAATCTCTTAAGCTTTCTCACTTTCCCATATTAAGTTGATTCCAGGCAGCTGCCTAATGAAATGCTTCTTTCTCCAGAGTGGGGTTCTGAACATGAAACCGTACGAAGCACATACCACATGTTTTCTGCCAGAAAGAGCACTGAGGACCAACAAAGCAAACCTGCCAGGTCAGACACCTTCCTGGAATAAGGCTGTATCGCATCTCTTGGGCCCAGGATTTGACATCACAAAGGAGATCGCTTTTGGGGGTTTATTCTGATGTTGCAAAAGGTACAGGGGAAAAGCAGAAACAAATTTGAAGAGCCTCCAGGGATAAATTTTTATTTAATCTATTTTTACGTGAGACCGATATAAACAGTTTACAGGTACACCATACAGGAATGGGAGGGCATCTACTCCACACCAGTGTCGCGTTCTCCTGCAGCTACAGCCTACAGTCACCAGTTCTGACCACAGAACACCTTCAGAACTGCCTACGGAACAATTCTGCTGAAACTCAATGAATCAAGAATGTAAGTTAATATTGCCTTTGCCAGGGCTGTATGTATTTTTGTATTACTTCTCCTTCAAGCAAACTATGACAACTTCTGAAAGAAATGAGATTTTTAGCTTCTGTTAGCATCCAGATTGCACTAACTTCTTCATTTTACTTCCCTTGGTATTGCTCATTTACTTTGACTTTGATTTTGTGTGGGTTCTATCTTCAGATTTCTCCCTGCTACTAAACAGAGCCTTTAGCTTTCGCTACTGCTGCATGTTTGGGCCAGACCTGTTCACCTACACAATGGTATCGAATGACTGTTTCCCTTTTGCACTGCAGATCTGGTTTAGCTGTGTCAAGGTGAAAATTAGAAAAGCAAACGGTAGAAGGGGAAGAGATGCTGGAATGTGTTAATTGAACAATGCAAAGGACTCCTCATCTGTACTGTTCTTCTTTACAAGCTCTTCATTGACCCTTCTGTTGCTCATTGAGCACCCAGACTAATGTGACCTATTCTGTGCTAAATTGTTTGAAATCTGCTGCCAGGCATGTTTAGTTTTCAGGCTGAGTCTGATCCTCCAGACTTCACGAAATATGCTTTTAGATATGCCTTAACTTCTGTTGCAGTCTTTGCCCATATGTCATCCAGCAAGCCTTACAGCAGCTGCAGCAATAAGCTTGTCTGACCATCAGAACAGGTTTTATTCTCTTTTTTTTGCTTTTCATTTTTTACCAGGGCCAATATTTCAGGAAGCTGTTCAGTCTCCTGCTGTCACTCTGAGCACCTCAGATTGCTCTTTCTTTGCTCCCACATACCTGCTTGGTTGACAAACTGCCTGGCTAATTTCATGCAGACCTTTATCAGTAGGTTTGAAGTGTATTTCAGGCTCACTCTAAACCTTCTAAGATTACTGTTCAGTCCCCTTCAAGCAAAACCCCATTTTGCCTGTAGAGCTAATACCTGACTGAGTAAAACAGAGTAATTTCGTGTGGCAACTGCTGCTTCAGACTGTCATGGCTGGTACAGAACCTGATCTGCAGACTGGTCTTCAGAGGACTGCTTGATGCCTACCATTGGAGATACAGGCTTTGTCCCATAAAATTATGTCTAGCACATTTTGGAAGACATCCTGTTCAGTGTATCTGCCACAGGCAGTGATTTTCTTGGGAAGTACCTTATCTTCATATCATACTGAAACAGTTTTAACAAGAAACAAATCCGAGTACAAACTCGCAGTCTTGTCCAGGTTTTTTCTAGTGGATTCTGGGCAAACAAGATAGTTGACAGCAATGCTAGCTAGTGCTGAAAGGTGCACTGAGGAAACTGCATTTCAGAAAGCATGGCTCTGTGTTTCCGTTTTATTTCCTGTCTTCAGGTAAACGTTTGGGGCTGACTGGTTTGCAATATCACTGCTTCTAACCTCCTTCAGAGCAAAATAATGTTGCTCAAGCTACCCTACAGAGTTTCAGTAGTCCCTGCCTGTTGATTTTCCCCAGTTTTTTAAAGACCTGTGATAAAAAGATCACTAAGGCTAAAAATGATTGGCCTCCTTTACAATCATTGGAGTGCTTTCCTGATTGCGCTTTCCAGGGTATTGCCGCCATCTCCCTAGATGTCAACTAACAGAACAACACTTTTTTTTCCAAGTTCTACGTGTCCACATTCAATCTCATACTTTGTTTATTACATAGCGACATTGCCTGTCTATTTTGTCAGACCATTAATCTTTAATAGCTCTGTCACCAACTTCAAGCTACATGTCTGGGAATCCTTCCCATCTTCAGTTTGCACTGGAACACCTTAGATCATAGAACAGTTTGATCTGGAAAGGACTTAAAGCTCATCCAGTTCCAACCCCCTGCCACAGGCAGTGACACCTTCCACTAGAGCAGGTTGCTCCAAGCCCTGTCCAACCTGGCCTTGAACACTGCCAGGGATGGGGCAGCCACAGCTTCTCTGGGCACCCTATGCCAGGGCCTCACCACCTTCGTAGTAAAGAATTTCTTCCTACTGTCTGATCTAAATCTCCCTTCTGTCAATTTAAAACCATTCTCCCTTCTCCTGTCACTACATGCCCTTGTAAGATGTTGGGTCCAGGTTAAAAGCATTTACAGCAGGCAATTACCTTGCAAAGGTGCACTCAGTGTTATCACATGGCTCATGGTCTCATTTACCACAATGCAGTAAAACTCAGTTTTAGACTTACAGTGATGTTAAATTATACAGTCTATTGCCTATTAGCAGTGATAAGCAGTGACTTCTTTACAATTACATATTTAGTAGTTTGGCTAAATGAAAATCCTCAGTTCACTCCAAATTTCTCTCAGCATTAATTATGAATGACTGAGTCATTCTCTGAAAATTTCAATGGCTATATCAATGTCATTTCTTATCATTTATTATGTTATTTCTTAGTAGAATTATCAACTTTTTATTAGTACTCTGCCATTATGAACAAAACTGAATTTTAGTTATCTCACTATATGGGGGCTTATTTCTGACTTTGACTTGATTTTTGTGCATCTGGTTCCTTGAAATGTGATCCTACATTTTCTGAAAATGCTTGAGAAAGGACACAGTGACCACTCTCCCCTCCATCATGCTCAGGAAATTATGATCTTGCACATGTAACATCTCTTGCTTTTCAGGATTCTTCTCTACCAGCTGCATTTGCTCTTTGACTTCATATACCTGCATCATGAATATCTGATTCTAGTTCTCCACATTAAAGCTGCCACTAACCAGTTTGGTAGGATTGTGCTGCCGACGGCTTCACCATCCAACTGCAATTAACTGATTTAAGACCTGACAAAATAGCTCTAAAAATGAACAGAATAGCTAGCATCCTTCTTCTGCATCCTTCTCTGCAATCATTTTCCCTGGACCTACCCAAGGCAATCAGAAGACATCTTTCTTTTAATTGTAACCTCTGTGTTCTGCATCTCTATTACCACTTTTTATATTTCCTGAGCTGCAACACACTGGACAGAAAGTCATCCTACGTTCTCTGCTTTTTACGTGCTTTGTTCCAGGAGCCAGTTTTCTTTTTCCTGGTCAGTCTGTCTCTGTCCTGCTGCCTAATTTCCTTTAGTTTGACCCTGTGAACTTGTTCTGTACCAATAACACTGTTTTGATCCTTTTCCTAGACAGTTCAGCTGCCCTTGACATTTAAAGTAATTTCTGTTCCTTTCAACAGCTTCTCCTGTATGCTGGAATCATTTGCCCATATATGTTTCTGTCTCTCATTAAACTATCTTTTATATCTCCAAACATACATGTGGATGCCAGAACATGTGACTGTAAGGCAGGCATCTATTCCCCTTCTGTTCCTTAGGTTCAGATAAAAACACAGTCACACTTCTTCCAGGACCACAGTATATCAAAGATTTCTATCAGCTGCTACAGTGTTTTAGGTATTACAAGTACCAACAATGTCTGATTTCCCTTTACCTTCCCCAGTCAATGCTTTATTCAGTAGTTATAAGTACTGTTAGGCTTGAGTAATGTATGTATGGAAATTCAGCTTAGTGAAGTTACTGTCTCATGGCTTTTTATCACCTCACAGCTGCTTGTTTTCCCTTTTTAAAGCTCTTGCTTTATTTGTCTTTCAGTAATGCTTTCTTTTTGCTCTCAGCCTCACCTAACTGACTGCTGTATCGCACTGTTCTTTGCTTCATAAGTGGTAATTAGAGTGCCCATACTTGTAAAGTCCAGGAGTACTCTACTGAGAGAATTACCTGCAGAAATCCTTCAATTGCCGTTAACATCCCAGCCACAGACACAGAAACTATCTCTTTGATGCTTTCCTCAAATCTTTCACCTTTTAAGATGAGTGCTTGTCTCTGTCAGCTCCATGTCTTGCTCAGCAAGGACAAATTTCAGAAGCCAGAAAGTCAGAATCTAATGAATTGCTCTATACCGGTAAGGTAACAAAAGACTGCATTACTCCCTGTGCCACCTCACAACCGTTGTCTGTACTCCACAGAGGCCCATTCTCTCTTAAGAGTGCAAGAATCCCAACCATTTATTTTAAACCAGCTGCTGAGAAAAACGTTTTAATACTTTTACAAAGCACTGAAGGCTGAGCATAAGACAAGCTGCAGAAGAACATCTCCCCTGCAACAGCAAAACAGGGTTTGTGCCATTCAGGACCTTGAACACTGCAACCAGAACCAAAGGGTGAAGCCAATGCACAATGCTACTGATTGATGACAGCCCTTAGGACAAGCAGAATAAAGGGAGAAGAGGGAAAATAATCCCCAAAGATCGCTTTCTTTTTCAGCTATTTGTGCATGAGCTATTCTGCCCGCCCAGTAATTTCTATGACCTCTAAGCCTCCCTAGGATTATGAATACCTATTGTTGACTTAATTGGCAGAATAACAAGAAACATCTGCCAAACAAACCCAGTTTCTTAACCTCTGCTGGTCTTGGACACATTATGACTGCAAGGGAAAGAATATTGCATTTTATCTCTATGAACAAGCCTGGACCAGAGGCATTCATAGTTCAGGGAGTCATTTCCAGTGTACATCAGAGAAACAATACACAACAGAGATTTCACAAAGGCTGTTGTCTTTTCAGGTGCCCATCTCTCACAGCCCATGGGATATAGGCATAATACTAATGCTATACTAACATATCTGTACTTATGCCCTCCAGACACTCCTCTCCCAATTTAGACTTGTGTCCAGCATTACACCATCCCAGGTGCAGACTACCGCACTGGTTCTTGTTCAATTTCATGCCACTGGCGATTGCCCAGTGCTCCAGATCCCTCTGCAAGGCCTCTTGTTCCTCAAGAGAGTCAACAGCACCTCCCCATTTAGTATCATCACCAAATTTACTAATCTTGCATTAAACTCCTGCCTCCAGTTCACTGATAAAAGGATTGAACAGAACTGGCCCTGGAACTCAGCCCTGAGGAACAGTGCTGGTGAGTGGTCACCAGCCAGATGCAGCCTTGCTCACTGCAATCCTTTGAGCCCTGCCTTTCAGCCAGTTCTTCACCCAGTGCACCGTTAATTCACAAAATAAAAGAAGCAGCTCTCAACAGAGCTGTATGGATCATATTCCTTCACTAATACTGATTACTTGATTAAATCCTTCTAATTGATTAATTCCTTCTAAGCCAAAAGGACAGTGTATATGGAACTCTAATCATGTCCCGTTGCACAAGATCTTCTTTAGCATATAATACATGGAGGGCATGTGCCCACATTACAGATATTTGGCATAAATTAAAGGTACTCAAGAAAAAGATGCCAAAGGAACTTAGGTGGAGGTGGGGGCAATGAGCTCTAATACACAAGATTAGAAAATAAAATGTGGAAAAAGGCATAAATTTAAACTTACCTGCTTGTTTGCACATTAAAAAATAGATTTCAGCATCATATAGATAGCATAACCAAAGTACACAACATATATATGGCTTAAACCCATCTCTTAGGCCTATGAAGTACGAGTATAGTGGAAAGAAGTACCCCTTAGATATATATTTTCTCATTTTTGTTAAATACATGCAATAGGATTAGAAAACACAAGTTATGTCATACCCTGTACAGTGAATGGTCACATCAGAGCATTAAGTCCTCTGGTAAATGTACCAATGTCTTAATAATTTGCCTTTTTTCCTATTACATAGCTTCTTACAAGTACATAGATGTGAAGGCATTCAATCCATTCAAACACCTTGACGGCTATTACAGGCTGAATGTTACCAGTGGGAGAGCACCACTGGTAAGTGAACTTTATATCCATTATATCTTAAAGTTCAGGACAAAATTGTTTTCTCTGCCAGCATGCCTCAGTCATTACATTTCAGAGTTGCAGTATTTAGGAAAGATTGGAAATATGAGACCTGTGGACGAAGCCAATGTACCATCAACAGTCATAAGTCTTTCAAAGGCTGTGTGAGCTGTACACCAATTACATCTGCACCCAGAAGTAACTCCTGAATTAAGTATAATCACATTCCTGCCTGGATTGGTGTCTCTGGCCTACAGGCACTGCTAGTTAAGTAGCTAAAAGCAGCAAAGAAGTGGAAATCGGCTATTATCCCAGCATAATGAACAAACCAATATGTGCTCATTCCTCCCCACAGTGGTAGTTCAAATGCCCTGGTCACTGGAAGCAGGATATATTTCTTTTTATAAGACAGGAGGTGGCAATGGTTACACTACTGAAATATAAAAGTAAATTTTGAACTACTAAATACTCTTCTGGTAAAGACATTAAGCACTGGAAGAAAGTAATTTCCCAAATTATGATTAAGTTTTCAATCTTACCTCTTGACTTTTTAAAGAGCCTCTACAAATGGATCCTCTTAATATCTCTGTGTAATTATCAGTCAATATACTACAAAGTGTACCATGAATTGGAATGCTTCAATTTTGTCTTGCATATATTAGGCTCCATCTTTTATGGTACATTTAAGTTGATTACTGATCATTACTTCTCATTAATTACAGTAAATTTAGAAAAATTATATGACAAAGCTCCTGAAAACAGAACTCAAGTCTTCAAAAAAGAGCAGAGCACTTTTACTGAGAACATGCTTTACTGTAAATAAGACAACATTTGTTTAATTCATTCATCTTCAGTTTAAAAATGATCCATAACTTTCTAAGGCATTTATCTTCAACAATGTAATCGCCACGAATCAGAGCATGTAAATTCCCTGAATGTACCCAAGAGTTGAAATCTTGCTTTTAAATAAATAATGATTTTTTTACAGTATTTTAAAAACAAAATATTAATATTTCTTAAATTTTCTGAATCACCTTTACTTATAAATTATAGGCACTGAAACTACCTAATTCTTCTCTCACTATGGTTTAACACCAAATAACCACCATTGGTATCAAGATTTTTATGTTCTATAACAGTAAACAATACACATTTGTATGTGATATGCAGGTGTAATATGTAATTATGTTATAGAAATATGTTATTATTATATTTCATTGGAATTGGTGCCAAATGTAATCTTGGTTTCCACGAGTCAGGTAAGACCTTAGACTTCTAGTTTCTAAATACAAGCAATGAAGCATTTTGATTCATGTCTGGGTATGCCTGGGAAAAACAATACCAATTTCTGAAAATATCTGAAAATTAAAAGTATCCACTATGCCTCGCAATGCAGCAACTGACTGCAAACCTCCCCCATTAAAAACCAAACAAATTACGGAGACTTGAAGACAACTGATAGAAAAATCTCAAAAGTAAATGTAAATTCATGGAAATAGTAACAGATTTGCACATGCAGGTTGGAGGTGGGTGATGCTGCTTTGAGCCATGCACGATCGAGCAGTGAGAATCTAAAAGTCACGTTGAAATAGTAAATATGGTATTACTTGTTTTCTGAAAGTCAGCTGGAAGGAAGGTTCCAAGCTGTCTCCACACTAGCCAACATTTTAAAAGACTTAAAAGAGGTTGGAATAGACTCTTAGAAGGTAAATGGCTTCATAGGGAGACATTAAATTCTGAACTACTCCTCCAAGTTCTTCTGATTCCCCACAGTAGTTTCTTTATCCTGTCAGTATTACAGAATCATAGAATAAGTTAGGGTTGGAAAGGACCTTCAGATCATCTAGTTCCAAGTACTTGAGAACAGGTTAATATGGTATCTTCCAATCCAACATTGCTACACAGCTGTACCAAAGTTACACTTTACCCATGTATTCTAACAACACTCTTCTAGAGCTGGTGAAGGCTACAGCATTGTACATGAACCTCTGAGGAGCAAAAGGACACATGAACATTTTATAATGTATTTTTTTTCTCAGAAGATGCAAGCAAAATGGAGCAGTAGAAGAGAAGGCTCTTAAACTGTGTATTCAGTTTTGAGATAATACAACTATTACATCATATGGTGTGGACATCAATTTTTGGGTAATCAGGAAGTTGTAATTCTCTTTCAGGAATTACACTAGTCTTTATGCTGGCAACCTAGGAAGGTAGCAAAGGTAAATACTACCAACAGCAAAAGCCATGCCTTGTCTTTGTCTTCTCTATTCCCCTAAGTACGAATAAATGTGAAAACCAGAATGTTTGCCAAACAGCCTCCTTTGCCAAATTTACTGATCCTTAAAGTGTTTCCCACTGGGAGGTGAAGGCCAGATTTTAAAATGCTTGCAATATTCAAAGGAAACAACAGAACTGCACACTCTCCATTTATTCATATAAACACCTAGTTTTCACATACAGAATAATTAAGAGGTGCATTAATATAATTAAGGATATACCTCACTACATTGTTAAGGAAATATCTGATTGAACTGTATAGAAAGTGATAACCTTTGCAAAGAGGTTTTTGTTTTTCTAAATGAAGTTTTCCAAGCACTTCCACAAAACCTTATATCTCAAGAGACAAACCACACATGAAACCAAGAGTTTCTAATCACTGCTTTGGCTCAGACTGGAATTCAGTCTGACCTATCATTCCAAAGTTTTCACTGAACCTTAACCCGGAACTGGAACCTAACAAGTACTACAGAACTTCTGAATTTCAGAATACTGGTTGAACTAACCATTGACACCAACTAGCAGAGATCAGTTTAAGAACTGTCTGCACCAGCTAGTGTTTGCAGGACCACAGTTTTTAACTATCCCTTACTTCCTCAACTCATTCTCTTATGTTTCTCACCGACATGGTCCTACTGTGCAAGCCTTCTCCACCCTGACATTGTGCCATTTGCTGTGAGCCTTCCTGGTCTATTAGATTGTTAGCTGTTAGATTGTTAGCCTGATAATTACTCTAGTTCTCTAGCCCTGTGCGCTGTAGGTCCTATTTTAATTTCTCTGCTACCAGCACAACTTCTTCTGACCCCTGGCACAGCACAGATACCACTGATGTTTCCAGGACAGTGCTCCTCAAGGTGTTTCACTTTCGTTTCTCAACCTCTTAAGATTCAGGAAGCTGACAAGACACAGGATTGTGCTGGGAGCCCAGATGACATTAGATTTTGGCTGAGGAATGAGCCCTGTAAACTAACAGTCTTCTCTATATGAAACTCATATTTGAAGCATGTCCCCATCATATGAACTTTCTTCATGTTTAAAAGGTGTGTTTTCCAGGGAGTCAAGTTCACCGATGATTTCAGTGATCCCAAATGGTTCAAACTAGGTGATGCTGAGAAAACATAGCACATGGACAGTGAAGCTAGGAAGGAATGGCTGAATGGCACCATCAGAACTTACCCTGGCTCAGAAGAAAAAATCACTAGCTCACCTACAGTAAAAAATTGCCCTACCCAATCCTTTGAGAAAGAAAAAGCAATTGTCAAATGTAACTCAGCAAATTAAACAACGGGCTTCATCACAGATTTACTCATACAAGTATCTAAATCTCACAATCAAAGCAATGCAACATAATCTTTCAGTGCTAATTTTGTGATAGAACACTATCAAATTGCTATGAGTTTATACAAGCTTGTATGTTTGTGTCATGAGCTGGGAATAGCAGACGTGTGCATGCAGTTGTGCTTTCAGTATGTGCAAGTTGGACAACTGGAAATGGGTGTCTGTACACGATGTGCTTTGAAATTTTGTTTGCCCCACATGTTTCTTTGTAAATTGTACTGCCTGTCTTCACAAATGGGCCTGATTTTATGTTCTCTGTGATGTTTCTAAAAACAGCTTGCAAAGAATATTAAAAAGCTTGTTCTAATCTGCAAGCCTCTGCCTCATTTAATCTCTGCATCAAGTTCAAAACCCATGAGGAACACTTTACATACACAAATCAATACATATTTTTTATTGGCCAGCCACAGGCACAATCCTTAATTTAAAGCAATGAACTTACACCAGATTTTAAAATACATTAAGTCATCAATCCCTTTTAATAGAACAATTACTTGCTCTGTATGTAAGTAAACTGGTTTTACTTACTGCTGTGTACAATCTGCTTTCAGACAGCCAAAGAAATAGGGATGCTATGTCTTTTTAGGGAACTCTGTTCCATACCTTAATATATTCTGTGCCAGGAAGATTTTTCTAATCAGGCCTTAAACAATGCTTAATGTTTTCACAACATTCACTTTTCATTACCTACTTCACATCAGTTCTGTCTTGGTTTAAACCTTTTGTACAGTGACAGGATGGACAGGCTAGTTTTACTTGGGGGAAAAAAAAAAGTTTTCTGTTTAGCAAAACATTATTTGCAAGTTTGGATCAAATCTGGTGAATAGTATCAGGTAAGCAAAGCATTTGGAAAAACTCTTGGGAATTTCCCACCCTCCCAGAACCCCAAAAGAGCTCCAGAATAGCCAGCAAAATGGCAAGAGGTGGCAGCAATGCTTTACTTTTGACAGCCCAAATTATTAAGGCATCATTTGGAATATTCAAGACTCAAATCCAAATCGCCGTGCTTGTTTTGAAGTAGGACTTTTATGCAGGGAAGATCTGCTGGTGAACGTATCAATGCTAACAGAAGGCACAAGATTTAGAGCAGGTCATTGGCTTCAAATTTACCAAACTGCGTGTTCATTGACCATATAAAAGGATTCAGAGAGATAAGAAGCATCAAAAACATTCCTCTCTTTTCTATTTAAATTAGGAAAAAACCCCAAACAACCCATATCTGAAGAAAAATAATGAAACACAGGCACTTAAATGGAAATATATAAATGGAAATAGTCATACTGACACTGTCTTTGAGTTAAACTGGTAAGCAAACTAGACACGAGTTTGAAATGCAGCATGACAGCTAAATAGACCTATGTAAATTTTACTGCATGGGCAGACACATCATATCTGTAAGTTAGGCAATACTGGTCTTTCTAAAAGCAATTCTGATGTAGCAGGGGATTAATTTCAGTAGAAAGAGCTGGGGGATGTACAAGGAAGAGAAGCAAACATAACTGCAAGTTCACAGTGACTGAGAGAATGTAAATATGCCCTACTTCAGAAGCCACAGATAAAAAAAGTTAAATACATGTAAATATACTAACCCACAACAAGTACATGTTATATGCTGTTGGGAGGCTCTTCATCAACTGAACAGTAAACTGTATAAGCCTTATTTTGCACCTTATTTTTACCCAATCCCTTTTTCCATAAACTACAAAGAAACCACAGAATCCCATTTCATGTACTGTCATATTATAATTTGAAAAAAATGGGCATGTTTATGCTCTGTAGTTCCTGTTGGGTTCTCCTATCTCAATTCTTTGGATGAAGAAGTGAGAAAGGTAACTTCATGGGCTTAAGGACTTGCCTATAGTCAGGCAGGAGGTTTGTGCTGCACTTTGCTTACACACAGGACCTGAAAAGACCTGGGCAAATCACTCTAGTCATCTAGATGTGACTTTGGTCATGCAAGTACTTTCATGGGGAGAAAAAAAGTGTAGTTAAAGCTCACAAAAGACATGAAAAAAATACTGTTGCTCTATAAAACTAGGTAACATTGAATTAGAATCACGGCATGGGTTTTTTAACAATGAACCTGATCAGGCAGTTAGAGAAACAGGCAGATATTTGGCAAATTCTCCATCTCTTGGGGACTTCTGAAAAAGAAAAACTGTGAAAGAAGTACGTCAATGAAATTCTACAGCCAATGCCATAAGAAGGCAAACTACATGATCTAATGGCCACCACTGACCATGAAATTGTTCTGTCTAGGTTCACAGAAAACAGCCTAAGTCCAATCATTCTTTCCATTTGCAGGGCTTGGGTCAAGACGACATGGCAGAAAGACAAATGAGGATTAGTATACTCAGCATCCTAGGGATTAAGTAACATTGTCTAAATGTTTAAAACATATTTTTACATTTAATGAAACCAAACTTTTTTAGCTGACAGTAGATTCTTTTTCTTATCCAGTAATTATTAAAGATCACAAAGATATACTTGCAATTTATGGGTGTTGAAGTAATTTGGCTGTTTTACAATGCACCCGAGGCACGCAGATATATCTTTACAATCACACACCCTGAACTGTGTGAGCACCTGGCTGCGCTTGTTACAGAGTGAGAGTTAAGAAAGTACCGTCTAAGTTACTGTTACTTATAAAGAAGGAAGTGGAAGACATTTAAACAGAAAAAAAGAGTTTTAAACAAAAATAGTTTTAAACAGAGCTGAATTCCAGGGCTGTCACCACTGGTGGTAAATTAAGTTTATTTGGCTATTCAGTTCGTGCTTTAACTTTCCTCACCCCTATGTAGCAGCAAGGTGATACTATTTAGTTTACTAGGTTATAGAAGTATAATTACTAATAAATGTTCAGCAAAACTTCAATGAACATTTTACTTGACTTACTATGTATAGAATAGGAAATGTCCCCACATGTTTTATTTTCCTTCCTGATATGGCAGTGTCAGGTCCTGGAAAGAAACATGTGATGCAAGAAAAACAACTTTGATCACTATAACTTACAGAAAGACAGAAAAACCTAGGACCTAGGGTCTGCTGAGAGAAAAGCCCAAGTCAGACACCCTAAACAAGAGTCCTGGAGAGCCACTGCCTGAGTAACAGAGCACTGCTGGTCCCACTTGGTACCAACACTCAGTTACCCTGAGCCTAATGGAAAAGACTTTCAGTATTCCTTAATTTCCCGAAACAACTGAAGTCCCAGAGCTAGGAAAGAGAGAGCTGGCTTTTCTTCCTTACAACATGAACTTTAAAAGTATCAGCTGTGGCACTAAGGTCATTCCAGCAGGTACAGCAAATTTTAAAATATACAGTTGAGAAATACTCTGGAAACTTATGACAGGGAAGCAAAAATATGAAAGGGTTTGTTGTTTATGTTTTACTTTACAAGGAATCTTAAAGGATTCCAAATAGAAGTCTCATTCATTAAAAACATGGACTAGAATGTTCTACACGAGCTTATAAAGTATTCCTTGCCATTCACGCCATGTCTTTTCTGCTTCTGCAATCAGTACAAATACATTGTTTATATATTTATTAAGATACTTTTAAAGCATTTTGAGGATAGCTAAGTGAGCCGTCATACATCCTTTCTCCTCAGTTCCTGTAATGGTCCCGAATTCCTCAAAATTGAAATCAGCTCTGTGAATGTAAAAGACATAAACAGTCAGTCCTGATGACTAAAAAAGGCGAATGAGGTAACGGTAATGCCGGTGAAGCTGTTTGTCTCCAATGCACCATAAATAGTGAAGTGAAATTAAAATTTCTCAATCAACACCAGTTATGCACATGCACGCACACACGCGCACGCACACGCATACGAGAACCCTGCCTGATGAGAAGCAGACAGGATCACAAGTTCAAGCAGAGATTCTTACCGAAAGAATAAAATTATTGGGATTGTTTATGTTGTTGTTGTTTCTATATTGTGGGATATCCTCACTGCAGGAAACGACGGATTGGAGTACAGACTTCCTTCATTTCCTGCAGACTTCCCCCCATGACATATTTCTAGTCCTTCTGAAGCTTCCCCCACTATACGTAACATTAAATGATCAAAAAAAAGATAGCGTGTATCACTAACAGCCATATCTGCTCCCTGTATTGTACTCTTCAAACACACAGATACCCCACTGTTATTTCCACAGCTGGTCTTCCCTATATATGGAAAAAATAAGTATAAATACATATATACATAATAAACAGGGATAAATATTTAAAACAATACATAAGAGATTTTCCAAGCACTTCCTTCCCTTAGAAATCAAAGGGTTTTTTCAACTATTAACTAAGATCTGAAAAACTGCAAATGATTAGTAAGGTGAGACACTGAGAGTGATTTGTCCAAAGCTAGGCAAGAAATCTGTGGCACAGTAAGGAAGTCCTATTAGATTTCTTGCCTCTTCACCTTGTTCCCTAAAACCATTCTTGTAAGAGATTGATGGCAATTAGTCTCCATGGAACCACGACAACCATTTAATGAATCATACAACAGGAAAAGCCTACCTCTGAAAAAAATGTCTTTCCTGTTTCAGTAGCCTATTTGTAACGCACAGTGACAGGAGAAGACCGGAAAAAGGGACATTTCTCCTGAGTGGGTTGATTAATTAACATAGATTGCCTGAATTCATTCCAAGAAATCTACGCCAAGGAGGAATCCTGCACTGCCTTTCCTAACTGAGCCTGAAGCAGTCCTCCAAACACATTCTCTCAAGAGCACAGAAGGAAATCACAAAGCCAGGTATGAAACTGGCCTTTGCGAGCCACAAAGACATCCTTGATGCAGATATGGGCCAAAGGACAGAAACAGTGTTTATCAACTCAGGAAATGGGGATGAAGAGAATGTACAATATAAACATTATCAAAACTAAGAATAGTTGTTTTGTCTAGAAGAGGTGTTCTACATGATTTCTACAGTTATATTGTTTCCTGTTTGATGAGAGATGATTCTGAAGAGTAGGCTTATATCCAAATCCCCACTCCACTAAGGCTCAGAAGGGGTCAGAAACAAGGTTTATTTCACAGAGGTTCCTGCTAGTTATTAGATTTATTATCTACAAAGCTTGGTTTGTTAGGGGCAGCTGAATGCATTGTGTATTTTCCTTAAAAAAAATAAAAAATAAAAAATCATATTACAAACACTTTTTTTATTATAAAAAACAACCGGCAGATTTTAAAAGACACTAGGTAATGCAAAAATTCGGAATATTATTATTTGAGTTTCCTAAACCATATAAAATAGATTATAATGGAAAAGGCTTGGGCAAGATTGCATTGCATCCATTAGCTCTTCCTACGTAATTTGTATGGGTTGCTATCCATTATGCTCTGTATTGCAACTCAGAATTACTTGGTGGCTCCCAGAAACCCACATGCTACCACTCTTCAGAAAAGCCCATTACTTTTTGGCAAAGTAGTTCAAGACTAACCCAAACACTAAAGCTTCCTGAAATGTTGTCCCTTCACTTAACTGTATTGTCTCCATGCCATCCAGCATCATTTGCAATCTGGCACTCTGCAAAACTTCTCTTCCCTACCATTTTTTTTCCCTCAAAAGTACTTTCTGTGCTCTACACTTCCCATTTTGTTAAACCAAGCCATTTTTCCTCCAGATTTCTATGGAAAGGGCTAAGTACAACAGAGCTGAGTGAGGAGACACTGAGGTTAATCACAGAACAAAAACATAACCCAAGCTGGAAAGGAAATCGGGAGGTCTCCAGTCCAAGCTCTTGCTCAAATCAGGGTCAGGTCTGAGGCTGGACCAGTTGCTCATGGCTTTCTCTAGTTGTTTGTTGAAAATCTAAGAGCCTGTGCAGCCTCTCTGGGCAACCTGCTCAACTGCCTGGCTGTCATCATGATGAACAAGACTCTCCCAATATCCAGTCTGAATCCCTTTTATCTCATCCTCCCACCATGCACTGCTGAGAAAAGCCTGGCTCTCCACATTGATAACCTCCCTGTAGGTGCAGAGGAGCTGCTGTCAGCCCCGCCTGAGGCTGCCTTTTCCCCAGGCTGTACCAGCCTCTGTCCCACAGCCCCTACAGCTGAGAGACTCCAGCTCCTGTTCATCTTCGGAGCCCTGCCCCAAACTAAAGATAATTAAGCTGACTTCAGATACAGATTCATCAGTACAACCCTGCAGTCAGATGAATCAGACCTATGCTGAATGGGTGCAGTACAGTGGTAGGCCTTTGGGACTCAAGTACGGCTCTCTCAATGTGTTGCACCTTCTACATATATATCAAGTGTAAGTATATGTACAAAACAAGTCAACTCTACAACACAACATAAATATACTGACTGGTGTATGTGAAACATCCTAATGAAACCACTCAACTACTACAGAACCAGATTTTTCTTTAAAACAATCTTACAGTTTTTTATACAGTCACTCTTAGATGATCTCTCTTTTCACATCCATACTTGAATTTAAGTTATCCTGCTAATTGTAACAGCAGCATATACGTGCAAAGACATTCTTCAATGAAGACTTGATATTGAAATACAAGGTCTATATCCTTCCTACCATCAATATGCATTCTGAAAATAAAAATTAATAGAAATATGCTCTTAATACTGTGACTTCTCCCACTCCAGTTCCACCAGTATCACATGATGTGCTTATCAGCACACAATATATCTTAGGCTGGGAATTATAAAAAAAGGCAAGGGTGAAAGCACTGACTAGGTATGCAAATTACCAAATTCAATAATCATACCAAAAGATATTTAAGCAGAGTATGAATCATCAAGTCTGACATTAAAAATGTTGCTTCCATTGAAGTCAATGGCAAAATCCCTCAGAATTTCAAGATGCAAGATCTACAAGTGAGAATTCAAGCACAGATTTGAATCCACTCTCAAAGTCCATGCTTGGAGAAGGACTACTGTAAACCAGTGTTAGACACAGAGGGCAGCTGCGATATTTGGAGCTGAAATATGCCCACATGGTCTCACTCAGTAAGTGTATGTTACTGCACTCACAAATTTACTTGGCAGCACAAGTCTGACCTTTGTCAAGAGCCTCAAGTGTGATGTCCAATTCAGTAATTAAAAGACACATTAAAATCTGGCTTATTATGGTTAAGAAATAACATTCATCTATTTTCATTTTGGGATCAGAGTCTCCCCAGCCTCTTTAAGGAGAGACATTTTTAGTCTATTCAGTTTCAACATTCACATTGATATCTTAATCTTGCTTAATGAGCAACCCTAAACCAGAAACTGAGAGCATTGTAAGGATGTTCTCTACCAAATATAATAAATTCAAATATAATAATATTCAATTTAAAAAAAAGTTGTTACAATTTTAAGTAGCCATTGAGAAGCATCATTGACCAGGACAATTCCAGGGTATTTCCATTACCTACCACCAACTCACTCATGCGCTTTAATTTTGGGACAGAGTAATTCACTGTCTCTCCAGTGATATCAATAGGTTCATTCTACTCACACTGAATGAGTGTCCTTCACCCTTCCCTTCCCTCCTCTGTCTTTCCCCTCTTCATCCTCCCATGCCAGGAGAGGAAGGAATTCTCCTTTTCCTGCTCAAATATCCAATAATCATTTCAGCCATCTGCTTCAGTACAAGAAACTCTTAATGGAAACCCAACTAAATGGCAAACCATTAGAGATTAAGATGATTTATTTTAGTTTAGTGCAGTGTCACTGGTTTAATAAATAAAAAATAACTAAGGATTTGGCAAATACTATGGCTTACCTATGTAAAAACTCACTCTCTTGCCAATACATTCTATCGCTGCTGACAGACACTAGAACACTCCTTTCATCTCCTTCCTCTTCTTGCAGTTTAAGCTATCCCCTTAAGGAGTATTTGCTTTCTGTAAGACAGATTATACATTGTATGCAACGTGAAAACCTTACGCACTTTCTCTACCATCTGCAAGGCTTTTCTGCCTACTTCTTTAAAAAGAATTAAATCAAAACCCTTATTAGTCTTTTGGTTTTGGATAAATAAACCAGAATTATGTTTCTGTTAGAAACTAAAAAAAAAAAAAAAAGGATTGCTATTTCCAGATCTGTGTATTTAAATGAGAGAAGCTCTTCTGAATACAACCACCCAAACATCCAAGCCTAACGGGACCAAATGTGGAATGCAAACTGTGATAAAGAGCAAATACAAAGCACGCACATACACGCACACAAAACACTCCCTTTATTCATGCAGAAAACATGATCTAATATGGGATTGATTTCTTTCAAATAGTTCTTTCTGCATCCCAGTGTGATTCCAGGATGTGCAAATTAAGATAAATTCTATGGGTCAAATTCTTCTTACCACTACATGTGCTCAAGTCAACTGAAATTGATGAGAACTGGATGCTGCGTCACAGGGTGAAATTGGCACAGAAAATCACAGTGTAAGGAGAAGATGTTATAAAAATGACACAGTGCTTTGATTTGAATGAAGGAGGAAACAATTCTCAAAGTGGCTTGGAGAGAGAAAAGCACAGAGAAGCAGAAAAAGTTGACCCAGGAGCTAGTAGATTGTCAGATAAGGCCCAGTTGTCAAAACAGAGCCAACTGTGAGGATCTGAATGAGAATACGTGGATCTGAATGAACCCAGCCTCATTCCATAACTAACTCTAATGGAAGTAAAGCTATACTAGCTACAACTCCTGATCCACTTAAAAGAGGAGAGACTAGTTCATTAATTTTATATTCTTTGTAACTGCAAAATAGCTATTTAAGACCATCATTGCAGACCTTCATGTTTAATCTCATTAAACGAAAGAGTGTGATAAAACTTTCAGTGTGAACTGTCCTCTTCATTGGTTTTGGGGGGTTTTATTTTACAAAAGAAATGAACCTAAAAGAAGCCTGTGTAACCTGCAAAAGCGACCTAAATCAAAACCAGATTCACATATTCGTGTAGATGATTTAGCAGTAGTATTTCTAGCAGTGGGAGTTTTCAAATATTATCAAATCCATGTTCATGTTTTACGACAATTGACCGACGAAAACCAGAAGCTATTCTGACACACATTTTAACCCATTTTGCCACTACCAGTATGAATATGAGCACAAATGTCTTCCTGGTTAAACTTCTGTTCATTTGAGTGAAATGTGAAGATGTGTCATGTCCTCAGCTAAGTTCCAGAACTACTCAGGATATCAGGTAGCATTTAATTTCAAGCTCCATTTAGAAAAAAGGATTAAACACCTAACCTGGAACAGCTATTCTCCCAGCTGTTGGATGATTCATTTCCATCACAAGTCCATTGTGTAGCACCTAGAAAAAAACAAAGCATGTATTTAATACATACATAATATAAATAATACCATCAGTTCCTAAACTCGAGAGGAAAAAAAGATAAATATTACCATGTTCTTTCACAGAGTATCTGAAAACACAGGGACCTACAACTTGAGTAATTTCCTTAATTTGTAAAATGAAAGCCCTGATGTTTTACACTACTTTGTTTTTGCATCTAAACAAATGCTTCAGTAAGACTCTACGTGTCTAACATATCTTTAAGCTCTTATAGCCAACACCAAGCATAAGAAACTGAGCTGCAAGCATGTCACGGTTTCAACCACCAACAGGCAACTGGTATCAACATGAAATAAGAATTAAAACCTTCACCCACTTTCATTTTTATCTGCAATATGTATACATAACTGATGCTCTATAGAGCTGGTTTGCTTTTTTTTTTCCACTGTCACTCATTTCTTTTTGAGATCTTGATGGACCACTCTATGAAAAGTTAGAATCATAGAATAGAATCATAGAATAGTTAGGGTTGGAAAGGACCTTAAGATCATCCAGTTCCAACCCCCCTTGCCATGGGCATGGACACTTCACACTGAACCATGTCACCCAAGGCTCTGTCCATCTTGGCCTTGAACACTGCCAGGGATGGAGCATTCACAACTTCCCCAGGCAACCCATTCCAGTGTCACACCACCTTTACAGTAAAGAACTTCTTCCTTATATCCAGTCTAAACTTTCCCTTTCTAAGTTTTAACCCGTTACCCCTTGTCCTAACACTACAGTCCCTACTGCCAACCTAAACTGACTTAGTTCTTACAAATGTTTAGGAAAGCTGACAATTTTGATGTTATTTCTGTTCTTTTAAGTGGGTATGTCATGCTTCAGCCCCATGTATATCTGTATGGGATGATTATTCATCACAATTTCCAGCTTTCTGTTATTCACTTCAACCAGGAAACAATGTATGATACCAAAATTCTCAAGCAACAGAGAAAAAGACATTCATAATAGCAAACTCACTGCTACTGTTAATATGATGCTACATCCAAAGCCAGTAACTAATCCTTATGATTTCCTTACCTTTTACTCTGCCACCCTGTTATGTCAATCGCATAATCAGAATTCTTAGAAGTTATTTTGTTATTGAAGTATCCTCTACAAATAAAAAGCCTCCCATTAACCAGTTCTTTTTCTATCCAATGTAACAAGTCTAGAGCACCTTGCCAAATGTAGCAGCTATAGAAAATGAAAGATGGGCAAAGACTGTTAAGTGATCATATAATACATCTACCTATTCACCTTGCACTGTGAACACTAGCAACCTTGACTATAAATGACAGGTTTTGGTCTAATTATTCTTGAAAATTTCTGGCTAGTAAGATGACAATTTTCTTATGTAGCCTCCACCATATCCTCTATTTTTTATTCTTAGAAATTTTTCTCCCAGTGCATCATCTCAATACCTTTGTTTCGTATTAAACATCTTTATTCTTGTCTTTTCCCCAACTGGGCAGAGAAAACCAATCACGAGCATCTTTGTAACATTCTTTTACGTCCTGGAAGATTGTAATCACATCCTCCCTCAGTCTGCTCTTTTCTAGACTAAACAAAACTAATTCCTTTAACCATTCTTTCCAGGTCAAATTTTGTGAACTTTTTATCTGTGTAGAATAGCATGCTTAAGAAATTCCCATTCCTGAACAGGTGGTGTCAAAGGTCAGGTCAGCTTTCTCTTAGCTTGTGGGGTGAGTCTATTTAACTGACATTTGGAAATCTAGATATTTCCAATAATAGATGCTGATGGAAGAATGTCTGTTCACTGGTCTAATTGTTTGGCGCTGTACCAAATCATTAATTCTATCTCTCCTTTGGAAGGTTAACGCCAATTTTGGTAGACATTCAAGTGAGACATCCAGAATTTTCTTCCAAATGACAGAATTGGAAAATATAATTGCTTGTTTTAGCTCATATTTAGAATCTTTCCAGTTATGCCCTTAATCAAACAGTAATGAAAGTTTGGCCTCCTTTCTCTGTAACTTTGTTACATAGGTTTTCTTTACGCATTTAATAGATTCTTTGCCACCTGAATTCGAGAAAACACACTTATTTGAAATTGAAACCAACAGAACACTCAGGTGCATAAGCAGTCCTTTAGATGGCAAATTAAAGCCTGTACCTTAAAGTAGCACTGTTTGGTTAAAGAAAAACATACAGATTTTCTAGCAGCTACTCAGGGCTTCACAAAAGGAAAGCAGACTTGGATTATTTTTAAAAGATCTCCTTCTGTCAGAACCAAATTCCATGTCCCTAAGACAAACCTGCAGTATCTTTGAGGCCTAACTTCTATTCCATTTTAAAATAAATACTTAAGATGCAGACAAGCTTCCTTTCCATTCACTGTAAGTGCAGGCTTGACTTTCCCTCTCAGATACATAATTTTCTCAAAACCACTGTAATGTCATTACTCTTATTACTTTTATTTTCTACAGTTATTAACCCTATATTGGTATACTCAAGTCTAACTTTTTTTTTTTTTTGAAGACAGCAACCCCCAAGAAATTAATCTGGCCAAAGACTCTTTCTTTTCCCAACACCAGCAACACTGTTTATAAGAACTGCGCAATTTCCTGTTTCATGTGCTCTACTATTAGGATTCCCTAAAAGAAAATGAAAAAACAACATCACTAACTTCTTCTCATCTACATTCTAAAATCTATGAAGGAAACATGTAAGATTACTGCACCTGAGCCTTTGGGAGAATGCAGTGTTCATGTCCATTATCATCAAAGACAAGGAAAGTCTGAGGACAAAGTATGAGACAGAACTTGGAGGACTTCTCCGTTGTCTTATGCCATTGAAATAGTCACGATCATCCTAATGCGGTAGGGTCTTCTATCCCCTTTGCATTCACCTTTGCTCAGTATAAGGAACTGATGCATCAAGAGGATCATGTAAAAGATGATAGACACCAGTAGATGCTTTTTTCATTTTCCACATGGCTTACGTTCCAGGCTAGAAATCCTCTACTACCTTATTACATGATACACTTGCGATTTTATGAATGAAGGTAATACTTGGGTGGCATTTTACACTGATTATAATGAGATTGCTGTAAAAGAATCAGGACAGTCTTCTGTCCTTCAGTAATAATCTTTTCATGTAATTTCATTTTATTCCAAGTATAATCACTTTATACATTAAAGAAGGAACTTTTCATCTGTGTCCTGGTTAATGAACAGAAAACCTGATGTTGCTATTTTGTAACCTTATCTCAACAAAAGTACTAGCAGTGCCTTGCTGTTATTTGTGACACACTCAGTTTACATAGGATTTTGTTTTACCTGTTCATACTTTTTTTTGTCTTTCATCCTTACTCTTGGAACTGTAAAGGAAAAGACTCTCCTATTGGCAAGGAAAAAAAAAAAAGGGGCACATCATGACACAGTAAAAACATCTCTGCATTGTACGGAAGCCAGTAGAAGATAAGGTTGCTCTGATTTGTGTCATCGGTTATGATTCTGTGCTTTTGCTGCTAATCTTTTCTTTAAAAGTTTATGTTTTCTTGCACATTGAATTTGAAAAAGTATACAGATATTATATACACAATGCAGGATATATGTAATTCTCTATCATTAGCTGCTACAGTTCTGCTTGGGGATTACATATTGTATATGCAGACGATATCAAATTTGCCCATGTTACAAAAAGAAAACATTATTTGATGATGGCTAAAATCTACAGAACTCATTATATTTCAAATCTATCTAGCCAGTATAGGCTAGTACACTACTTTAGTCAAACTACAGTTCACATGATTATCTTCTAACCTCAGAGAATAAAAGAATTTAATTAAAAAATTACTTCAATATTGTTTTCCCAATACTATATGCAAGAAAGTCCACAAAGAATCTTAAACCAAAGATCTTAATGTTTTACCTGTGTAATGCAAACCAAGGGTAATTTAATATATTTCATCATACATATTCTCAGCTGTTTCATCATTTCCTCTTAGCTTGCCATGAGAAAAACTATGGCGGATACTTACATCACCTGCTATGAAACTCACAGTACTTCAGCTATAAAAACTTCGGTGATTAATTTTGCTCTTTTCCCCTAATGTTGTTAATAACTGCAAGTTAAAAAGTGCTTACAATTTTTTTAACAGGCAGAGTTAAAATCCCTCAGCCATCTGCTTTCACAAGGAGGATCAAATATTAACTCTAGTTACGTGTTGACTTCTTGTATTCTCACCTTGTTCAAAACAATTATTCAACCAACACTACTTTTCTGTATGTTCGGCTCAATATTGTAATTTTTATTACAGTTTTTGAGCCTCTTTCAAGTCTGACTTAAAAGCTAAGTGAAATACAAAGAAAAATACAGAGAATAAAATGAACTTCAGAAGAAAATTATTGTATGAAAATGCAACATGGTTGCAGAAACAATTTTAAATTTGATCTTCTTGAAATGACCTGCAGGCTGAAAATTAAGATTCAAGTAGGGGCTTCATCTTTGACCACTTGAGACTTAAGGCTCGTTCTTTACAAGATCATATGGTACACACAGTGAGCGGCACAAAACAATTTTTCAGCTATTGCAGATCCTTCAAGGAAAAAGGTGAAACTCATTTTTCTATGGCTGTATTGTTCCTTAAGCTAGTATGACATTATTAAGATTTCTTATTAACATGTGTGGTAGCTTTCTTTGGGACTTTTGTGTGAGTACCTATTTCTCTATCTAAAAACAGCTAGAAAAATTATCACCACGAGGATATGGCTTCAGGATAATTTAAATAAATCTGTTTTTTCTCGGACACTCCATAACTTGTAAGAATATCTGATGCTTGATGACAGGTCCCTTAACCGATAAATCCAATAATATATATACAATACCGTTCTTCCACTAACAAGATTATATAGCAAAGTAACACAAGTTGTGAAACATAACCATGAATATTATTAATAACAAGTATAACTCTTCCTTTCAGCTCTCAAAAATGAACGGCTTTCTTAGATGCTAAGGAAGCAAAATATTTTATTGTATTATTGTTGCAGCAGCACAAATGGCAGGTAGGAAAGTCAGAGTTACTGTCTCTGCCTTTTCTTTTTGTGTGGATAATAGGGTGTTTGGCTACCTAGTGAACATTCTGCAATTATTTTAAGATTCATTTCAACTGTAATGTAACCCATCACGCACATAAGCAACCACCCATGACAATGCATTTTGTTTTTGAACTTCCAGCAAGGTTTCAAGTCCATTCTAGGTGCTACCGAAGGTACAATCAGCTTCCAAATCCCAATCAAAGGAGATGCTGGAATCAGATCGTATCAAACATGTCAGTGCTCTCCTCCCCGAGTTTAAAAAGTTCTATTTAACATAGAGCTATGCATTAGAAATATGCATTTGTACAGATATCACTCTCACATTTTCATCTAGAGTTTAGTGAAAAGGATTTTCAGGGCCACAAAGGAAATGATGTAACATCTTCTCCATACTTGTGCAGCCACAGGATAGCCGGCTGTTGGTAAATGTAATTATTACTCATGCCTCCAAACCACAAGAAAATAATCATACTGTTTTCCTTCTACATGCTGAACACAGAGCAAGGGCCATAATCACCCCCTAAAGAAGTAACAGTGTATGTTGTGAACACAATGCCATATTGATATCTCATCCCACATCCTAAAAGTACCACTTTCCAAATGAAAAGAGGTTAACTCATTTGAAATTTGAAAAGGATGTTAGATGCATCCCTGCCCGATGCCTGTATCTGTCTGGTCTCATATTTCCGGAATGATGGTTCGCACCAGAATGTTTTGTGTATCAGCATGTTTCCGTTTCCCCCCTCCCCCCTCCCTTGTTTTTCTATGCAATAGTGCCACTATTTTCAAGTCCTGTTGCCAATGAAAGTGGTCTTTAACAACTAATAACTTTATTACTCTTCTTTCCATACACAGCTTCTACCATACAGGGGTTATCTGAAGAACATAATTCCCTCTCTCTACAACATGAACCATATAAGTATTTTACCAGTGAATAACATCTAGCTTCAATTTACCTGCATCTACCTCTCTTATTTGAAGAATCTCACTATTTCCTGCTGGAACGTCACAGGATTTAAATGAAAGTAAGAGCCTTGTGCAACATGATCTCCTGTGAAGTGTCCCTGCCCATGGCAGGGGCTTGGAACTAGATGATCTTCAGGTCCTTTCCAACCCAAACCATTCTATGATTCTTTAAAAATTATTGAATGAGTGTAATCTGGTTGTCTGTTGGTTTTTTTGTTATTGTTTTGTTTTGTTTCTGGTTGCTTGTTAATTTACCTCTTCACTCCCAGTCCCTTATTCTGATTATGTTATAGTCCCTTACATCTTCAGCTCCACAGCTGTGATACTAAATGAATACAACAAAAGAAAACCACAGTTCAGCAGAATGTCCTTTTTCTCCATTCCTGCTTTCTGCTAGCCCCATGTCTCACAGATTGTTTGCCCTGGTAAACTTTTATTTGTGGGTGCAAGGTGATGTCCTTCTTATGCCACACAGATTCACAGCTTCTTACCCACATGCTGCACAAAATATTACTCTTTACTGACATCCCTAGGGATGGAGTTTTGATGCCTGAAGCATGTATATTTGGTTCAAAAAAAATCCTGATCCATGTAACTATATTCAAATACTTCTCGCTTTTCTACTTTGCTGCTGTCTCTTGTTCTACTACAGAGCACCACAACTGGATTCCATGCTGATTCTAAGGATTTAATTTCCTTTCTTTTTAGTTAGCATCTTTTACCTCAAGAGTTTTTACATTCTCTGGTCTAACAGTGGTTCTATAAGCTAACTATTGGTTCTTCAGTACTGAATTTAAGTTTTACAGTAGCCATGACTTTAACCTCAAAGTCTTGCACTGATAGAAGACTTCAGTTTCTTACCTGCATCCCTCTATGTCACTTAAGTCAAAAACTGCCATTCCATTTGCATGCTCTAGAACTGGATGTTCAAAAAGGCAGTCATTCAGGGTGATGAGAAATCACTTTCATTGAGCTCTATCCACTGCGACATTTGACCAGCTGAAGGCAGCTGAAGTCACCCATTATTACTACCTCATTAGGCTTAGCTGATTCTTTGATCTCCTCCAACGATTTGGACTCAATATCCGTTTCCTGATCAGAAGGCTCGACAGTCCTAATACTGTTCCCTCAGCTCCATGACCTAATCAGTTCTTCCTGCTCAGTTTATAGCCATGTATTAAACTCTCCTATTGATTTTTGCCATTCCAACATTATTCGGTAATGGCTACTATGTCAAGATCCTCTTTCTTCGCCAAGAATTTCAAGTCATCTATTTTTTCTCTTACATGTCTCATGTTGGTATACAGATACATATAGGTTTTGTATGCATTTGGGGAAGCAGGGAGTTGGCCACGTCATTTTTTATTTAACTCTTAAGTTTGACACTGTATTAGCTTTCCAGAATTTCTCAGTTACCCTTCCTTCAGTTTTGCTGTACATTTCATTCTTGTCCCTTACACCTTTTGTATGACTGACGTCATCAGCAGATGTCTTTAGAAGGTATGAGCCCTCATGTATCAGCTTTTCCTCAACTCCTGTATGAGTAACCATACTCATTAATTTCCTACACCAGCAATATATTTTCACTATGGTTTTGGACAACCCCTTCCACAGAGGTTCTTCCTCCTGCGAAGCTCTGTATAAGCATTCCAACGGAAATACTACTTCTTGTCATCCATTAACTGAAATATCAAAGATCTTAAATAATGCACCTGCACATTAGACCGAAAGCGAGCATAAAAATGGTGAAACTTCACCAGGTTTCCTGGATAAGTTTCCAGGATTCTTTTAGTGATTCACAATACTGGCACAGAATATATCCACCATAGTGAGCTCCTCTTAGGCATCCTATGACATTCTCTTATTCAAGTTCTGGCCTCGCACTCTTCCCCCCTGAGCATCTACTCAGTAAACTGTTTCTGTGACCAACATGAACCAGGCAATTAATGTTTTTATCAATTCTATTTCCTAAATACTCTTACAAATTCATTAACGGAGGATATGATGCTGATTTTCAGAGTGGCTCTCATACTGATGTTTTACTTCCTTTAGCACCTACTGCTACAAGGTAAAAATGAAAAAGTCCTTGCTGCTAAATCAGCCACAGTATAATGCACAAAAGACATTAACTACTCCAAAATATATTAAACAATGAAAACCATTTGTGACAGAGCAGAAACACCCTTGCCATTGTCTAATCCTCAAACACATACTTACTCTTGAGAAAAAGTTCTAAATTCAATTTATACCTCACAGTCTAGGTAAATATGAGACAGCTGCTAAATACGTCTATATAAATCTCAAATGTTTTCATCAGATGTATTGGAAAATAATGAGAGTAAAAGAAGGTACTTTTATTCTAATAGCAGAACATATTCTACTGAAGAATCAGTTTTTTAACTCTTGTGGAGAAGCAAGTATTTCAGAGGGGTTTATTAGCATATGGCATAATTAACATTTATAACGAATAGCAAGGAGATGAGAACAAATATCATAACTCAGGCCAAAACATACAAAAAATGCAAGGACACAAGTTTGTAATTAATTAGCTGCACAAATTCTCTGATTTTCAAGGTTGCTGACCTGACCCTGACTTCAGGAGGCTTTCTTGGTGCTCAAAAATCATGCTCTTTTCTTCAGGTGCCTAAGTATAGATCCCTGATCACCTCCTGCATCACTAGTCTGGATACGTGGCAGAGTAGAGACTCTGTCCTTATTGGTTAAAAAATACATATACTTTTCAGATGTGTTTCTTCCCAAGAACTGAAATGTGATTGCAAAACCACATTTTTGGTGGGTTTGAATGTGTAAATCCTACATTCACAGAAGTATTTAAGGAAAGGTTGGCTGTACTGCTCTTTGGATACAAGACCTGGCTCTTCCTGGTCTGAATTCAAAGCACTGGCTCTGGGATCAAAGAGTCTGTCTCCAGCTGGAGCATACCTTTCATGTACATCACTGATAACTTCACACTGATCACCTGGAAGATGCTATAGAAACAGATTGCTTTTATTACTGCAACAGACTGAAATACTGACTGGCTTTGTTTCTTTCAGTCAGAATTGCCAGTAATTTACTGCTAGTAATGGTGTTATAAATCACTGGGTTTTGATAACGTTTTTCCTACTTCACATTGTTACAAACTCAGCATTTAAATATTACATTTGCAGTTCTTTGATCAAAAAGCATGGACAAACCTAATTACAAATATTTTTTAAAACTTCAAGTGAATGAAAAATGAAGAGAAGTGGTTTGGATTGTACATGGGTTACATTAATTTGGTGTCAAGAATGTCTCATGAAAAGCTTTCATTTTGTTTTACTTCATTGTGACTTCTCCCTCATATTAGATGGCAAAATAAGTGTCTAGATGTTTTCTTTTGTGGAAACCTGCAAATGAATGTGTTTCCTACAGCAGTAATAAGCCAGGACCACCACGCCTTAAAGCACTATGTACCACAAGTGGGAGACTGTTGGGGAGAAAATACTGAGAACCTTTCCACTCCCAGTGTTTTCATCACAATTCTGTAAACATCTCATATGTTCATTATATTCAGGGATCACATCCAGACTTGCTTACGGAGCTGGTGATGATGAAGAGAAAATTTTGATGGTTTCCCTGGGGCTTTGTATGACTGAGATTTTTCATAAATACCTTGTTGCCATGAGGTATAGGAATAAGTCACACACAGTTACAACTCTGGACTGAAAAATGCACAGGGGTGTTTGTCCAACACCTAGGAGAACTGTTATTTCAAAATGTATGATCTCTAACAATACTGAATAGTAAGAACACCTTCAATAGCTCTGTTATAGAAATCACATGTTTCCACAGATAGGCATGCATGTTATGGCAAGAATATATAGAACAAAAAGAAATCTCAATAGTTAGGAAGCCTCAAATATTCACAAAATTACTGCTGGTCTAATAGTAAGCAAAGGAACCATTAACAACAACATTGTACCATCATGCTAAGGTATCACTTTGTTTCTGACAGTCCTTGAGGACCTCACCTGTTTCTCCCAGTACAAAGTATGCAGCCAGTATAGGTTTTCCAATCTTACATGCCACGCTGAGTTCCCAAGAGCCTTCTTTTAAGTACTTCATCCATCTTTCACCTGCTGTGTAAGTGCTGTGGTTTATTTATACATCATTCATTGTTTTGTCAGAAGTAGCCTGTCAGTTCAGAGTACTTAGCCCTTCCCAGGACCACAAAACTTGCTCATCCTTGAAGGAATGCCACTTAACACTGGCACCTGCTTAGTACTGTAAAGCGCATCCAGATGGGAGCATCTCCTTGCAGATGCTCAGCCTGCTGCAGGCAGAGATTCACTACACAGCTCCTCATAAATGGTTTATTCCTGCATACTCTTGCATTGACCTTTGTAATCCTTTAGAAAAGGAACAATGACTGTGGTTTGAACTATGGCATTTTGACTTAAGTCAAAGGCGTGCAGTGGAGAAACACAGGCAGCCTACATTACTAAACAGTATAGATGCTGTTCAGCTTGAGGGTTGGGGTTTCTTTCCTCAGTGCTTTATGTCCTGGCAGCCAAAGGAACTTTCATCAAGACAGGCTCTGACACATGAAGATCTTTCCTGATTTATGGTCTGCCCCATTAACACTTGCCTTTGTAACAAAGGCATCTAAGATAGAGAACTCCTAACTGCATAAACCAAGGACTTGGGATTCAAGAGTGCTACTTGCCAGACTTTTACGGGGAAACATACTTAGGTGGAAAATAAGTTCCCACTTTGTATCAGTATCTTCCACTCCTTTTTAGCAGTTTGGTACTTAACTATTATTATCCACTTTTCCATTATTAACATTTAATTTCATGCGTTTTATTACCTAACCATAAAATTTCTCTCCAAGTTGAAGTAAAGCAAAAAGAAACTAAAGCCAGGCACTGTATTTCAGAGCTATGAGTGTATGCATGAAAGAGGTGATTTTATTTCAGAAACTATCCTCATTTAAAGAAAATGACATAGTTTTGAAAATGCTACATTTCACAGTCAATAATGTGCATTAGATGCCCTGTGGGAATTCAGCGTAAAAAGCAATTAGTATTTGAATATATATATAACTGTGAGCAAAACCAATGCAGGTTTTTAAATACAATGCTTCCTAGGAACATTGCAGTGCTTCCAGTCTTCTCTTGCTTTAACACGCCTGTGCCATTAACCTTAACAATGAAAATACAGGACCTAAACTTTTAAAACACAACACAAATATTGCAGTTTTGAGTGCTAACATACAGACTTAACAATAGCCTGCAGTAATGTCACTGGCTATTATACTATACATTTTATTGATATTCTCCTAATGAAACCTCATTCAGCTGGAAAATATACATCAATTGCTTAATAGAAATGAATCTTAGGAAAGCACTATTCATTTCCTTAAGCACAGAAATGTTAAAAAAACTAGGAAGTTCGAACTATACTTCTAAAACCATAGAGAACCTGATAAAACATTACATTTGCATTTCGGCACTGATTTTCCACATCCTATTCCCATTTGCAGTCAGACCTGGCATACAAGAAGCCTGAACTTTGTTTTGCCCTGTCAGGACACCCCAGAAAGCAGGTACCAGGGCTAAACTTCAACAAACAGCAGGATCATCAATTCCATGTGGAATTGCCATGAACATTATCCTTGAAAACTCACATTCAGGCAACTACATGCTGAATATAAGACCTATCAAGTCCCTTCTGACATGCTTTCTTCCTCTCCGTTCCCAGCACAATCTCCAGGAATCTGGAGAGTTCACAGTGTCTATATAGAGACACAAACTTACATGCTCTACAGAGAAACGGCTTCATTCCTTTTACAGATCAGTTGAGTAGAGCACACAGTTGCTGAAACAAGTTGTCTAAGGACTGATTTCTTTGCTTAAAAACTTGCACCAGTTTCACCTAAAGGCATGAGACAGTTCACCTGGGTAACAAAGTATCTTCAAACATTCTGATCTATTTCAAAACTTATACGCAACTTAAATTCCTCAACCCTGTGTTGAGGGTTTCTTGTATCTCAACACCAGTACCTGTTGTGCAATACCATGTAAGTTAATACTAGGATTTGATAGTATTAGAAGTGGAATTGACAGTAATCTGTCATGATGGAAGAGTGTATTTCCCAAACAGTTAAATCTAAGCAGATGTTCAATGTAATGCAATTGGAACCGCAATTTGTACATGTCTACATACGGAACCATTTCAAGGCCTTCAGAGCACCATCGTTTGCCACACTTCACTGTATCTCAGCTTATTTGAAGCAGGTTGCAAAGCATTAACATTTGCCAGAAGAAATATCTTGTGTCAAGCCATGAGCATTACCCTACGTATTCACTTTGTATAAGACCTTTCATTCTAACTAGCGCTGTTTAAGCAGACAATTAGAATCAAACAATACCAAACGTACAGAGGTGAAATCCAATAAAGTAAAATAAGAAATATGTTTTAATAAAGGGATTGTCTTAGCCTTGCAGCTCTTTTGCAAGACAAATCCAACCAGGGATAAATTCAATTACAACATGAACGCATCAATATTTCATGGTTTGGGCCTTCTGAATGAAATGCTACTAGCTTATTATACTGCATGTACTTCCTAAAAACGACAAATCTATCTAATCGACAGCAGTCCTGTAAAAGGATTCTCTTTCTAGAATTACTTTTGCACAATGTATCTCTTGAACTCTTCAGTAGTCCATACAGATCAGAGTTTGCGCGCATAATCTCCCTTGTACATATCACACCAAGTATTGGTTATACTGTCTAGATTAAAAAAGGATCATTATAGAATGCTGCAGAATAGAACTGAATAAAATTTGGCTGGTGAATGAAATCAGCCAATTACTATCATCATGCGGCTATATTTTGAAGTTATTTTCATGTATCCAATTGATCACCTGCTATTCACGACGTCAGTTGGGAGAGTTTAACTTTAAAAAAATTAAAAGTTAAGATAAATAAAAAACCCCACGATTTCAACATTTCCACACACTTTACTTCAAATTTACATATGAAGAAATGGTTTTATGGAAGAGCTAAGAAGTTGTGTCTTTGTGCTCGTTTATTCCTCAGTCTCCTGAAGGTATTACAGATGCCAGTATTTGAGCAAAAGCTGTTTTTTGAAAGATGACTACTATTCACTGCACTCAGCTCATCCTCCAATTACAATAAACCAGAAATTATCAAAACACAGTTGCCACATAAAATTCATTTACAGTTACTACTGATACCAACTGCAGTGGAATATGTGACTCTGTGAGATAGTGAAGACAGTCAAAGAAAGGATTTCTCATTGAAAAATGAACTCACATTGTGGGATTTCTTGCTCTGCCATTCACGCATGGGGTGATTTTAGAAACTAACCTTATGAGCCACGTTCACCTCAACTACCATTACACACCTGACTGAGGATCACAAGGTGATAGATAAATTACCCTCATTATAGGCAACAGAAAGGCACTTCAAGAGGGTGATTATGACTCTGATATTTGACTATAATCATCATTACTACGATTATGATGTTAACCAAGGAGTAATCTTACAATAAGAATGCAACTATCTCAAAAATCTCAAATGCTTAGTTTCACCTGAGATGTGTTCAGGACCATGTACATCCATTCCTCATCTGTAAAATGTGGGAAATAACATTTCCACAATTTTTCAGAAAAATAAAAGGCACATGGGACACTGGAGGATACACAAGGGATGTGGTGCTGGGTAAACTTCAGATCAGTGGACATAAGTCATATGCCTTCTGATTCACAGCAGCAGAAGTAAGACAGGCTGCCAAAATGAATTTGCACTATATAATAAAATCCTCAGTATTGCTGAAATTCACTGTCACTGCTCCCATATATCCACTGACACAGATGTTCCTTATCAGTTATTTCCTTTTTATATACAACAAAACATTCAAAGCCTTAGAGTCAATATTCTGTGGATTGAAGGAAAAAGCAGTAAATGCATTCAGAAAATGTCACCTGAATAAGTGGTAAGTGTATGAGGTGTAAAAGGACAACTCAGATGTGTGTATAATCCGGGTTTCCCTTTCAGCATTGAGAGATGCTCTATCTTTAGTCACAGCTTTTTGCTTACAGGCAATTGACAGTTAGGGCCTGCCTGCATTCTCTCTTAATCCATCAACACATACTTGAAAAGAAAAGAGATACTCCATTTCCAGAACAAATCTGGAGTTTTTTCAAGTAGGACTCATGGAGATAGCTTACTTATTTGTCTTAAATAAACACATCACTCAAGACAACAATATCAAAGACAGCAGAGCTGTCATAAGTCTGATGGTTGATTTTTGTTATTAGTACTGTTGCTCAGCTACTTAAGGCAATGAAATCTGTGCCGAACCCCATGAAGGTAAACCATGCTAAGCTGAGACAATCTTCAAATTTAAGGAACATGGTACCCTCCTCCCCCCAAAACATTATAAAAAAGTTCCACATATGTAGCTGAAACCCAAATGTAGCTACATTTAGCTTATATATGCCTTGTATTTGATTACTAACTTGTAAATGCCTCATTTTGATTGCAGTTTATTACGGGAGAAAAGCAAATGAGGTAGGAATCCAATCTACTCTGAGGTAGCTCCACAATGTGAACCAAAGGAAGGTAAATGGTTTTGCTTCAAAGCTCTAAAAAGCTAAAGTAAATGCACTTGCAGTTGCTTAAAGATTCACTGTAATTAAGTAGCAACAATTTTACAATGATAAATATGTCACTGGGGACCTGGTCAAGAAGATATGCAATGTAACCTGAGGCTGTATGATGATTAGCAAGCAACACAACATACCCTGCTTCCACTGACACAAACAGGAGTCAGAGCAAAACACAAAACCTCCTGGGGCACTGCTATTCAGTCAGGTTTTGCATTTTAGCCTGATAACAATGAATCCCAGATAGACCTTCATAGCTGCCTCTTGAAAACTGGAGTATTAAATACATTTTGGTTATTATCATTCAGCTATTTAGGTATAAATTCTAAGTGACAAACTAAGGACATCTTTCAAGCATGCAGAATGTTTTTCTTCCTACTGCTAGCCTAGTGATGTTTGACTAATGTGATTTTACCACTGAAGCTAGCTGCCGGCATCTTTCTCCTGAAGTACTCACGCTTCTCTGTTTACATAAGCTGTCAGCATTTGAAACTGGTATTAAGTTCAAAACCAATTAATTGTTCAAACTCCAATTGAAATAGCATGCTTTAAAACATGTTAATGCTTTAAAACCAGCTATTTCATTTCAGAAAACACAGGAACCCCTCAAGAACCTCATTTTAGTCCAGTTCTTCTCAGAGCAGATTTCTAGGAGGAACCAATCTAAAGGCAAAAAACCTTCTTCTTTCCATACCAGCAGAAGTGGTAAAATTTTATTTTTCAGATTCACAAAATGGTACTGATTTTGATGGATTATGATCCAGAAAAAAAAAATTCTTATTATTTTAAAATGCATTGTTTATATAGAAAACCACACAACACACAACAGTTCATCAACCTCATATTACTGTGCAGTACTGTGATGACTTTAGAACTGTGTTTTTCTGCATTTGCTAAATAATGCCAAGATTAAATGAATTTGAGAACATGAAAACCATATGTTAAAATTTGACAGTTGTGATCAAATCACAATGGAGATCTGTTAGTTCTGCCTTTAACTTTCTAAATATGTGTTAAAAATGCTTCCCAAAATCATCACAAAGATTAACAAAACACTCTAACACATGCAAAGATGCAAGTCTAAAACTCAGCAATTAAAATTACTATTAACAGTGTTATCAAGGAAGAAAAAGAACACAAATAGAGGAGTTAAACTACATCTCAAAAATTCAGTAGCATAATTCATATTTATTAAAGAATGAGTTTCAATCAAGAAACTAAACCAAGTTCTCTATCCCTATTAGCTTTAATTTCCATTTATTGTGACACTGAACGGAGGTTTCAGAACTTGATCTTCTACTTTTAACATTTCTCTTAATCTCTGCATATCACCAGAAAATCCTAAATACTTCACAATCCTATCTTCTGCTGCTTTGCACTGATTTATCAGAATAGTTTTACTTGTTCATGATGGAAGAATCTTCCACTTAATGGTCACTACAGATCTGACAGCAGATACAGCATTTGGGGCACAGTCCTCATGGCATAAATGCCCCAGCTAGACATTTTGGTGGAATCACAGACTGAATTTAAACTCTGGTCATAGTGAAAGATAAATGTGGAGTTGTTTTCTCACCAAGACATGTTCCCAATCTTAGCAGAAGAGCTCAACTTCATGACATTTAAATATATTTGTCAACTAAGGGGTTCTAGCAGACATATAATTATTTCAGGAACGCTCTTTGAAAATTCTTGAGACTTTTCTCTTATACACTTCATTGCTTTTACTTGTATGCAGAGTTTCAGAAATGCAGTTTTATGTACAGTGTATTTTAAAGGTGCATTTAAGCCTTGAAAAAGGATTAGTAGAGCCACCATTCTGAGAAAAAAAATTGCTGCTGCCTCAGCAATACGAGGAATCAAGAAAAAGTCTGTGCTGTTCTGCAGCATGGAAATTACGAGGCTGACTACCAATGGTGGCACTCTCTGAGGGACGGAACGAGGATCCAGAGGAAGGGCAGGCATCCCCATGACTCCAGCTTGCTAATACCTGCCGGTAGTTAGTTCAATGCATTGGCATGACAAGGTCATAAAGGAAGTTTATGGTTGTTCCAGAAATGTTTTTCTCTCAGAGAAGAAGTCCCCAGTGATATAAATCAGGAGGTAAAAGAAATAAAATAAAATTGAAATTATTTGGATAATATGCAGTGAATACATTCTTCCTAAAAGTGGTGGCATTCAAGTGCTCTATAAGAGAAAGCCCCAAATCAAGACTTCTCTTCTTGCCCTAGGTCAATTTAACTAAAATGAGTACTTACCAAATCACACTGCTTCTCTACTTAAGCTAATTTCACTATGAAGAAAGAAAATCCTAATGCAATTTTTGAAGCTCCATGAATACAGAATGTACATACACGCTTTTTAACACTTTCCATTGCCATACACACACCAATTTGCCTATAATTCAGCTTGTTTAGGAGGACAGTACTTGCGCTAATGTGGCCTTATTAATAACAGCCAGAGACAACTCTGCTATTTTAATTCTATGAATTCTTGCAAGGTTCTTTAAAGCACTGAGGAGAGGTTTGAATGGGGGACTAGAAAAGGAGTGAAAATGAAGCAGGCACATGGTTTTCATTTGGGGGGAGGGAGTCTGTTATGAAATTTACTTGACTGCTGCAGGCAATATTGGAGGATTAAATGGAAACTGGCTGAACCTTAGCTTCCAGTTTATAAAGAGCATTCACTCTATAAAGTTTCCTTATAGCACCTTTTTACATAATGAGCTTTAACTAAATTCTGTCAGCACGGAAAGTGGTTCATATGGTTTAAGATGTGTCTTACTTCAGGAATTCAGAAGCCTTTCCTTTCAAAGGCAGAGAAGAAGCTTTAAAGGAAGACTTGGGTCCTAAAGCAGTAGAAGATGCTGTATCTTTCCCACGTCTCATGCTTTCAACTACAGACTTGAACAAATTTAAGGCAGGATGTTGATCTGTTAGCTGCAATTATCTTTTACCTGATTATTCATACACTATTGTACGTAAGCCTCAGTCCCTTCAAGAGTGTGAATCTTCCTGATAATACAATAACTGCCAAGAAAAGTAGTAAGGACAAATATACAACCTGATGTCCTTTCTAGTTCATTTTCTTACTCTTCAATTTGTTTTATTTCTGTTTTAGGCTCAGAACGTTTTCATCTATAATGTTTATTCTGAAATCTACTTGACTCATGAAGGTGGCCGTCGCCTTCTTTCCTCTTTTTCAACCTTTGAGAATTTCTAGCAGGCTCAATCTTGCATAAGTACCACTGTATGTTATGAAGAAAAAAACCACAAGTACATCCAAGATTCATTCCCCTTTCCCCCCATCCCTGCTCCCCCCCAGTTATTCTAAATAATGGGCATTGAGCAACCTGGTCTAGTAGAAGGCATCCCTGCTCATGGCAGGGGGGTGGAATCTGGAGATCTTTAAAGTCCCTTCCAACCCAAACTATTCTGTGACTCCACGATATTTTGTACAGTTCTGCTTATAGAAATACTGGAATATGTTGTTTAAGGAATTGTGCAGCTACAAAAATTCTGTTGCCTTTCTAAGTAAATATAAGTAAACCTTAAGAGACTTAATCCCTCAAATACCTCTAAGAACGTAATAGCTTTATCAGTGCCAAAGTTTCCCAGGAACTCAAAGTGGTTATGCTATTCACATGTATATTTGGAACTGAGGTTGTATTTTCAGATACAAATTTTAAAATCAGTAGAGTTAAATCTTATTTTTGCTAACCAGAAATTGTGGAACTCTTTAAGTCTTCTAGAAGTAAAGGAGTGTTTTTTAACAATATTACCCTTCTGCAAATAGTTCCTTTTTCAAACCATAGTTCAAACCAAAAGGATAAAAAGAAGAAGTTTTGGGGTCAAATGAAGTCCTCGTTTCAATAGGAAACTGAGTACATTCATGTTCTGATGAAGTATAAATGATCTTGGTCTGAAAATACTACTTTGAGATGAAAGATCAAAAATGTTTTGAACTGTCCCACTCTAAATGGCTGCAAACGAATACTGTGCTTAATTCTTCTTTTTTCAGATGAGTTGATCTGAAGATTTATCAATCAGTTCAGGTTGAAAAACACCACCATCTGGCAAGTCCACTATTCATTTGAACTTTTCAAAGTAAAGTACTCTCCTTGTGAGCATTAATCAAATGAAAACTTTATAAAGATCATATACTTAATGTCATTTCATTAACAAATCTATGAACGTAGGTAAGGAAGGAAGGCTATTATAAGGTAAAATACAGACAAACATACAACACTAAATCTGATTTATACTTAATCAATACAGAAGTCAGTGCGGCAAAAATTAAAACTCTCTTTGGACAAAGGGATTGCAACAATGCAAACAGGTGATAGTGAAAATGGAATCAGCCAAAGAAAATTATAATGACAAATGTATTCTTCTTTTGTTTGTTTGCAGTTTTGCAGCCAGAATTATCTCCTTGAACTCCATCACACAATTAACAAAGTTGCTCGAATACTAACTCAGCAAAAGGAAGAAGAATCAATTTTACAAGGGTAATATAAAATGTGATATTTATACTGTTTTCCGGTAGTAATCAGCACTGTCTGATGTGCAAGTAATTTGCTGAATGCCAAAGACACTCACGTCTGGCTAACAGTTGTTGGCTGATTCTGCTGAAAGCTCCGCGTCAGAACAGGAATCTGTTTGTGGTAAAAGGGGTTGTGCAGGAAGGTAAGCAGCCTGCTTCCACATGCTGCACTCATGATGCCTCTTCACAGCAACCACATTTTTCACTTTGGACCCCTGGTCTAAGAAGTCCTAAAATCTCCACTGAGGGTACACAGGGGGAAGAGGGTATAATCCCTCCTCAAAGTCTCAGTTCCCAAAGTCATAAAGTAGCCAAAATGAAAACTTGAAAATCACTCTGTTAGCTAAATTAATAGTTGGGGTTTTTAAGCAAGCTAATAACTGTACTTTGTGTTTCTTGCCCAAAGACCTCAATATTCTCTGCATTAGATAAACAAGCCTCAAGTAACGTGAATACTACCTATTTCTACTGGGTTATGAAGAGACAGTGAAATGAAGGGATATGAAAGAAGAACAAGATACCATGTGTGCTGCTTTAGAGAAACCCTGGGGAAGAGTGATGGCACTAGCTGAATCACAGCCGCCTCCTGCCAGCCATTTAACCGGGGTGGTGGGTCAGCATGTAGGATGGAAGAACACAGCAAAAGGGAGCCGGACCTCTTCCCAGGTCAACTTCACCCACTGAGCATAAAAGGGAAGTACTAGTCACAAACTCACTAATCCTCTTCTCTTCCCCTTTCCCCTGACGCCCAGCCTGGAACACTGATAAAGAGAACACCACTATAGTCATCTCGGTGAAGGAACTGCTTTATGCCCTGCAAAAACGCTGTTGGAGTGTATTGCAATCCAGCCCTCAACCCCGTGCCAGAGGCCACACAGGAACTGTAAGGCACAAGTTGGAAACAACCCCAGGTTTCCCAGTACAGAGATGTAACTCCTGATCATAAAACCATCCTTTCTTCTTCCTTAGTCCTTTATTTTATTTACAGCAACTTGATAGATTCTAAGCTACCTCCTAGCCCCATTAGTGCTGCATGCCAGTCCCCTGTCCATCTGTGGCAGACTGCCCTGCAGTCCTGAAACCACTTCAGATGGCACTTTTTCAAGTCACGCTAATCAAAATGAAATATCTCTCAATTAATCATCCCTCTACAACCTGCATTCCAGTCCCACTCCATAATTGACAATTACTTGCCCATTCTTCCTCACAAAGCCTAGAGTAAATTGGATAATTTTAGCATTTGTTTTATTTTGACTGTTCCTAAATTTAACGTGGGAAACTCTTTGCACCCTCCCCTCCTTCCTGTTTTGGTGAAACAAGTTAGTTAGAACCAATGTCTTCACAATTAAATTTTCAACAACACATCGGGAAGGGCATTGCCTCAACTGTTTACTGATCTCATTATTACAAAAAGCATGGGCTTATGTCTGGCCCTTTATCATCCTTTCTCTCACGATTTTAAAAAGTATTAAACAACATAGTCAAAAGATGATATTTAAGATAAAAATTACATATTAAAGCCTCCTCTCCAATTTCTTCCAGACCAACATGTTGCAAAGTATTTCCCTGCTCATATTAAACACACATGAGAACATTTGCACTTATGATTAGGAATCAGCTCTTGACCTTCTAAACTTGTATTGTTCCCTGATGAATGCTCTGGTTCTAATTCCCCAGAAGGTCATGACCTGCTGTGTATCCAAGGTCAATTAAAATGAAGTCCTTAAAGCTTTTTCATATGAATTCTAACATGTTTTCTAAGAATTATAGGCTCAGATTTAACCCAGTGCTGTGTAAGGTTTTTCCAACATGAGTGTCTGGTTATTCTGAGCAGCTGAGTGCGCTGCATTTTCTATCATTCATTCCCTGCATGAAACAGCCATTCTGGCTTATCACCTTCCTCTTCATCACTCTCTCTTGGAATCAGAAGAATGATAAGCATTAGAAATCTGGTCAGCCATCAAGACCATTTGCCTACTTAGGCCAACCTGCTTCTCACAGAGCTGTTCATGCTGAAGTTTTCCAGACTCATTTCCACCTCCTTTGGTTTCATTCACAGGGTAATGGGTAATACTCAACACCTCTTCTCTTGGTATTCAATCAACATTTTCCCTTTCAAAACCTACTGTCACTCAGCCACGACTTGACTATCCCCCATCTCACTGCTTCTGCCCAATGAGTTTTGCTTCCTTTGTACAACCTCCCTATTCATACAAACAATGCAGGAGAAAGTAAGACACAGAAAAAGCAAATAAGGTAAATTATGAAAAACAAAATACAAATAAGGTACAAGAGAGCCTCTAGCTGGGCGACTGCAGATGATGTCAAGGGAGGGAAATAAAAAACCCCAACAGCCAGAATTCAGACCAGAATCAGTGAACGCAGCCAAGAGAGAACTGCCAGAACTGACATCAATGACCCAGCTGGGAAATGCACAGGTGATTAGAAAGGAAAATAGTCAGAGGACTGTGGGAATGGGCTGTGACTCTTGAAGAGAGGCAGCTGGAGCTCAGAGCTGCAGAATGAGGGTATGTAAGGTAGAGCTAGCAGAGAGCAGTGAAGAGGTGACAGTTTGGATAATTCTTGTCAAATAGCAGGGCTTTGTCATGGTAAAAAAAATCACCCCTGAGCGCACACACGTGGAACAGGCAGCCAAGTGAAGCTCCACTGGAAACGCTACCGACCCCATTTAACAAACTAGGGGAATGGAACAAAAGGGATTTCTGCTATCCTAGTGAGATTCAAAGGCAGAAACACCGATTATAACGTGCTTTTAGAATAACAATGAAGAACATGGAATGGTAATTATTAAATGCAGCAGGATTTGGAAGGAGAGGCAAGGTCTTTTATCAGGTCAACTGATGCAGCCAGAAAAAACAAGCAAGCTCGCAAGCACTTGATACCTTTTTTAAACTTTATTTTAATTATTAGATCTTGCAATTGGTTTATGAATATGTTAGAACAATGTTCTCTCCAGTGTTACATCTATTATTTAAAAGAAGGCTCCTTGCTTGACAGAAGCATTACCTGACTCATGCTCTTTGTACATTATGGCTAAGATTGCGGCATCACTGACCAGAAAGTGCCAAAGATTTCAGCAAGGTTAAAAGTGAACACACTAATCTGATGTATTTTTAAACTAAGTCTTCTATTTGAATATGAATTTTCCAGGTCACCTGAAAATTTTCAAAACCCATCTTTTGAATTCAGCTTATCCTGGGCTAAGTAATCATCCAGAAAAGCAGACAGAATAGCTTTTCACAAAATGAAAGCATGAGAATAAAGAAGATAAGCAGGATCCCTATGTATTTATCAGTGTATTTAATGCTGTGTTTTACTTGGGCACTTAAATACCAGGGATTTGATAAGTTAGTACCTTAAGTACTAAGATTCATGAACATTTTTAATCTGCAAATTAATAACATGGGAGTAAGGTGAATCTTCCTGTGCTATCACACCACAAGTTTGTTACAAGTTAGGCTGGCAATAACACTCCTGATACTGAGGAATGTCTGCACATACTCAGCTGGGATGCAGGTGTTCAGCTAATAAAACAGAAATAGAAATTTGACAGTTATGCAAAAGTTACCAGATGTTTCAAAGGAATAATTAGGAGAAGAAAGGAGAGAAGTGCACTGATACTGGGAAAAAGAAAAACCTATCATCTTTGCTTGCCTGCTATTTTGAAAGTTTACATAGTAAGAATTCCTCTTTATGTTTAAGAACAAGCAGGACACTATTTGCAGCACACTGTATACAATTTCAGGGAAAAGAACACAGACAAAGTGTCTAAAAATTACTGTAGAACTGTAGCGTTATAAGGCAAGTAATTTTAAAGATGTGCAATTGAGATGGAGGGAAATTAATGGTTTGAAATGTGCTGTGTGATGAAGATTTCAGTTGCTGTAGATGCTCAGCCATGGAAACCACAAGACCAGTACTGATCAATTCATGCTTCCTTGGTAAATCACAAGTTTAACAAAACTCAGGGTTGAAATCTTATCTCATTTATACTCACACAGCACTAGAATAACCCACCTGACATTATCTCTGAACTTAGCCTAGATAAGCAAAAACCTACAGCTCCACGTTACTAGAGTCTCCCTAAAATTTGCTCCAAGTACAAACTGCAAGAGCATATTTTATGCAGCAGCCTCACCAAAAAACTCTTCACAGTTTAGAACTCTGGTCTCCCAAGCACTTCTGTTGTTTCAATAACCATGCCTTTATCAGACTCATCAAAGCTGCTGTCCAGCATGAGGTTGCTAGCAACTATAATGAAGTGATGATGCTGTAGATTTCCTTATAGCTAAAGATTTTCCACTGCTAGGCAGGTGACTGCAATTTCCATCACATCAGGACAATTACTTTTAAGAACGGAAGGAACCTTCGCCCTCCCTCCTTTTCCTCTACCCCTCCCAGCTTCGGTTGCACATCACGATCCACAAACTTTCAGAGAATACTTTGCTTGTGATTCTCGACACAACCGGTACTACAGGAAATTGAACTGCAAGACAGAGAAGTATTTCTTAAAGGAAACTTTCTTTGAAAACCTAAGCCTGGGAAACAGATCATGGAAAATACCGTGAATAGGCTCTTATTTTACGTTTTTAGCAGGGAGATGATACTATGGGTCCCTGTAAACCAGGTTTTCGGAAACAAACCTTAAAGCATATTAAAAAAAATAGGGTTTCATCTGGTACAAAAAAGAAGTTGAGAAATGGATTTTACTTTGTGAACACAGCAAATCTCCAGAATACCACAATATTTTCATTCTTACAGCAAACTGTGAGCACATTGAAGAACTCTCTCTTATATTGTGAGCTCCCTAAGCAAAAACTCAAAACATCGAATCTGTAACTGAAATCATTTCCCTCACAAAGAAGAAAATTAAGTTACACAGTGAAGGCATAGGAATCCAAACTCGTGTCAAGCACATAAGCGTGCAGACTATCAGCAGTAACTATTATCATACTTCCTTCTTTTTCAGTTGATTTACTGAACCACATCAAGGCTTCAAGAATTATAATGCTGGCTATCCAAGAATGGTTAGAACAAATATGGTGTCATTCATCTGTTCTGTTTTCATATCCTGCTCTAAAGAAAAGGATGATAGGTTCTTGGGAAGTATGCTGTCCTTGAAATGGGCTTCATCTCCGTTTGGAGGCAAGGCCCACTGAAAAAGCTTCTCTCACTTATTTAGCTGCTAAATCATGCTGTATGTACATAGGACCCTTTTTTTCAAGTACTGTATTTTAGACTAAATTACTTTCTTTGGTGAATGGTTAAGTACATGGAGCTTACAGGAAAATATTAACTGTCCTGTTTTCTCTTGCCCTTTAACATACAACTCCAAGGCATAATTAAATTTAAAACAGCTGGGAATACTGCTGGATATTAGCATAAAATATTATCTTCTGTAAGTTAGCCACAGTATTTGAGTGATTTTTTGCAAACTCATTTAGCTTGGTCTGTTTATAAAAGTAATTGGAGAACATGCATACGACTTACATTTTCAAATCTGAATTAGAGTTATCCAAAATGGGGCGCCATAAAGGCATCTAATTTCCACAAAGCAGGTCCTCCGCATTTTCTTAGTCTGCCTATGGTAGCCTACAAATAAGACTTTTAGAATTGTACTTCCATCTCTTTTGCAAAGCATTTTTTTCTTTATTGAGAGTTCTAATTCCTTTACTTTTATAACACAAGTAACCCGGATGAAGTCACAGATAAATACATATACATACATGTGACACACAGCATATGGCTCCGAAAGTAACCAAGTTAAGCCATTTTACAAGGGGAGAACAGTCCAAGTATGCCAAGATGATGCAAAACGACAAATTTTCAACACTATTCTCAGAACAGATAAGACTTTTTCAAGATGTTAATCAAAAAACCTCAACAGATATTCCATGTATTTTCCTATGAACTATTAAGCCAATCCTGCTTCCATTTAAAACTGTAACCTCAAAGTTACATTTTTGAAAATGTGTCAGATTCTGGATCCTGGAAGTCTACAGCAAAATCTCTATGGACTTAAATGAAGTCACATTTTCACCTTCGTGTTTACTTAATACTATTACATGCTGCATTTCCAGAGAGATGTACTTCCAATACATCTACTGACACCTGCTTTTTAAACACACTTCACTTATTAATACAGCAATTTGAAGAATATAAGATTGCTACATCTGGGACTGAATTCCTTTTCCTTTTTTACATCTAGATTTTGTTCTTGTGCAGCTAGTGAATGCTTGAGCTATTCAGGAGATTTTACTGCTAAACACGCATATCAGCTTCTTTGACATTAGAAAGGAATAAAATGTTTCTTCTTTATGAGGCAAGTCTGGTTAATCCATTATGAATCTACTTTAAAAATCACTTGAATCCTGTTTTCCTGGAAAGTGATTAATCAGTCTGTGTGACAGATTTTAAACCCAGTGTTTGCATGCAGGCTGAACTAAAAGCAAAAGGCAGAACGGCTTTTCCTGCACCAACAGAATAGTTAAAAGTTGCTTTGGTTTTTATTAAGGTGGCAATGTTTGAACAATGGTTGGAGGACACTAACAACATATTTTTTACAATGGAACTCCCACAACTGTGAAGATTAAAATCATGTGAAATCTATGTCAACCAGGGACTGTGACAATAACGAATATTATATTTTTACTGGATACAACTTTAAATCCTCAAAACTAAGGTCTTTTTGAAGAACAAGGGACATACAAAGCGGTATTTTGGTAAATCAGATACTTACACTCCAACAGGAACCCATTCCTTGAGGCATTTATATGAGAAAGAATCCTACCACCAAATACTAGAACAAGCAGTTTAAAAGATTCAAACCCATTTCCTCAGAAAGCAGTAAGATACTTGCTATTGTGTTGAGGTGGATAATGTTTACTGAGCTCTGTTCCCAGCTTTTCTTATTCAAGTAAACTTCCACTGAAAGCAATTAGAAAGCACATGTGAGACAATAACTCAGGTACTGACCTCAGACCTAACCTTTTGGAAAAATGATTCAGGATCCCTGACTCAGTGTAATGACAAAACATTACTTGAATGGGATCCCAATCTTATTCCTGGTCCCTTCAGTTTTTAAATATGAAGATAACATTAAAAATAACAATTTTAATCTGCTATGAGTCTTTTTCATCTTGTGACACAGTAGTACTTTATAATGCTGGGGAAAAAAAATACGGCTTTTATATTTGTCCTTAAATGAGTTATTCAATAGTACAATAGTAGTAGCACCATAACATCATAATTTTGTCATCATGACTAATGGTACTATTGATTAAAAACATCTGTGATCATAAAAATACAGATTATGACAGTTGTATATTCTCTACCTTGAGTTGTCAACTCCTTGTCTTGCCAAATCTCTTCTTTGCACACAGGGTTGGTATAGCACAGCAGCAGTAGTGAAGTGTTAACTTTATACTAGATAATCATCAGCTACCATGATGGGGGTTACCCGATTTAAAGTACCACTAGTACAAGAAGCTATAAGAAACCAACTTTCATCAGCTCAATTTGCTTTGACACGTACAAGAAAAATTACTATATCAGGACAGTACTGGTCCCTTCAGTACAGCTTTCTGTGATTACAATGAAAATCCCAGTTGTCGGCTGTTCCATTGATTAGAGAAAGCTACTACTGAAAACTTGTTAGATTAAGTACCCACTGTTTGTCACAGTTAAGTGAAACTCTGAGCCAAAATTCCATCGCTCTTGATATTAGTATTTATATTAACCAAGCACAAAACTAAACTAAACAGCATCCTAAACACGAAGGAAAATCTGCAAGTACAGTTGTCAGGAGTACAGGCTGAAGCAGAGACCAGGCTTTCTCATCCCTACAAGTTGCAAAAAACAAACGTAACCCACACTTCTGCTGCAAACAGCATCAAACGGACTTGGTAAACAAATCTAAAGACTCTCCCATGAGCACAGAATGAGTGAAGACAAAAGAGATTTCACTGACAATGAAAGAGATACAGCTGTGCTGGAAGTACCAGCATTCACCAACTTAAATTCATCATACATGGATGTTATGGGCCCAAAGCAGAGTGCAGAAAATAGGTTGCATGGTTATTTAACCCATGCTTCCTGGTAGTAAAGTGAACAGTACAAACTCATATAAACAGACATAGCCAGCTGAAATACTGCAGCTGAAGATATACATTAGTCACTGATAGGCTGGAAAATACACAATTGCTTATGTATTGAACATCTGTACTAAAGAGAACTACCTTTGGTCACCATAAGTGAAGATGCCAGACTCCTGGACATACACATGCTCTGTTTTATCCACAGAAAGGAAACCCACCCTGGATACACTGACTAGCCAACTACCGCCCAGTATCAAATTTCCCACGAGCAAATCCACAGAGAAGCTAGTCAAAGGCCAAGGACATTCTCATCTAATGGAAATTAACCTTTTAGACACAGCATAGTCTGGAGTCAAGCCAGACAACACACAACTGACACCACCTAGGAGACTGATGAATAGTCTCCACCCATCAATGGGCAAAGGACAGACATCCGTTCCCAACATCCTGGACCTCTGCAGTGAGAGTAGTGCTCTAATATTATTTGAGTCCTTCCTGGAGGGGTACACCCAGTAAATAGTGACAGGAAACTGGACCTCCACCACCGGACTCCTCAACCTGTGTGGGCAAGTGCAGAAGCCAAGAACTGTGGAAATGACATTTATCCCAAATATCACGTTGCTCACACAGCTTTTGTCCAACACCTCTACCTCACCCTACCCCTGCTTTATTTGGAGCTCCCTGGCTACTGATAATGGACACCTCTGTGTTTATCCAGCACCTAACACAATCAAGGACTTTGCTGGCAGTCTTTTGCATAACAAATACTCTTAGTAACAACAGTATTTGTGGGGTTTCAAAATCAATTCTCCCTGGGTTTATTTTCAATAGCTACATGCAGCAATGAGCTGAAACAGCACCAAATCAAGTTCCAGCAGTATGTAGACAGTACACAACTTGATCAGTCCCTCTCCACGTCAGTCATATAACCAGGATATAAATTCAGGAGTCTGTAGGCACTTTACCATTTCTATGCATGTAAATGGTTACTCAGAGAGTACTGTAACAGTACACCTTGTTTAAGCCGATCTCTGTTTTCACCAGATCACCAGCAACATTCTGTCAGCTTGGATCAGGTAGAAGACATCCATAATTACTGACAATGTCAAGACCCTTTAACTGCTCAGCTTAACTAACAGCAAGCCAATATATCCAGACGTAGATATTTCAGAGACTCAGAAATCCCAATTGACATAGGCCATGGCATATCTCTTCAGAATCACAGTTGTTACCCTAGATTCCCACTTAATTTCAAATCAAGCTCAGGTCTCATTTTTCATCCTCGAGGCATCTGATGGCTGGACTGCTTCAGCACTTCCTTTACAAGAATGTACTTCTATTACATATATAATGAATATATACATATAAAACCAGAGCTATACATGTTCTATTCTGAATTGTGTACCACTGTATTATTCTGTTAAGATACCACAGGTACTAATCTGTTAGTGCATGGCATTTGCGAAGGGGAAGAGCAGGGTACAATGATTTATATTACAAGGATTTTTCTCAATAATATAGTAGGATTGCATTTTACTATCGCATTGTAAAATAACATTTCAGTTTTGATCCACTAATTTACATGCAGTTCTCTAACCTGTATTTAATCCCTAATTTAGCAAAAGATTACACAGCTGTTCCTGAGCACAATAATACTACGTATTCGTCAGGTGACTTTTGATTAGACCTTGGAATTATTAAAACTCTTCATTCTGTCTTTATTTGCAACAGATCCTCCTTCACCAGTTACTTGCAGAAAATGCCATTTATAAGCTTGTTTCTGAAGTATTTATTTGGGACTGGATGACCATGAAGATACAAGAATCACTGTGAGAGTTTGTCCTTTTCAAATATAAACCACAAAAACTAAGGGGTACGGGCAAGAGATATGTAATATCAAAAACACACAATATAAACTTCAACTGATCAATTTGGAACAGTTTTCAATAAAAGCTAAAATGATGGAAAGTGTTTGGAATGTCAATATGATATACGATATTTAGAAATGCAGCAGTAACACTGTTCAAAGCAAGTGGAAGTAAACCCCCCAACATCACAGTGTCTATGTAAACATTATATTGCCTGTAAACGGAAATGTTAAGCAGATCAATTGTCTTTGTTTGCAGTGGGGTTGATTTTCAGAAGATATTGTAAAGAAAAATGAACAAATATTAAGAACATTAATATTAGAGAGTTGCTGCGGTTGAATTTCTTTAAACATTACATACACATGTCTATTGTGGGTGCACTGCTAAGTTCACCTGAAGTGCTTTGGAAAGATTTAAACTTGGCTTTTTTTTCTCTGCTGGAGCGTATAATTTATTTTTTTTATTAAGATGACTTCTAGAAATAAAGCATATATATTGGAATTTTATAACATCTGGAAACACCTCCTGAGAACAATACCTGACAGGAGGAGCTGCAGTGCTGTCAGGGCTAGATGAACTTGTATGGGGATTTGGGAATTACTGGAGAACGTATCCTACAGATTATATATATAATGATACTGACATCATGAATATAGCAGAGCTGTGTGAGTTCCTGAGGGATTTGGGCAGGTAGAAAGGTAATCTCACATGTGACATTGTTTGTTTGCAGTTCTCTGGAATTGCAAAGGAAGGAAGAGAAATGAAGGGCTTTAAATGGACATATTGTCTTGATCAACAATCTATGGATCTCTGTGGCAGCTGCTAGGAGTAAGGGTAAATGCCCAAGATGTCTGGAAAAGTAAGGGAAAAAAAATATATATATAAAAATCAAAGAATGCTGCAGTTGTGCTTCAAAAAGTGTCTTACAGCTATTACAGCCACTTAGAAAGTTTACAGAGATGTCTGCAATTATTATATCAATCAGTGTCTAAGTTTGATTTCATCACTTTCTGTCCTAGGCTCTATACAACTTGTAAGCAACAGGGTAGCAAGTGACAAATAGTAGTATTTTCCCCTCTTTAGCGTGCTGTTTAGTGACAGACAACACATAAAAAAGAGGAAGCTTCTGATGTGACCAGAAGGGAAAACAGAATTTTCAATAGTAAGCAAAATGAAAAAAAAAAGGAAAGACAGAGCCTAATGCGTGCAAATCTCAAGTACAGATGCAAAGAGGTTTTATGTGATCCCTGCATGGTGAGGGCACAGTCTTTTTCTTTGCCAAACGCAAGAAGTCAACAAAAGCATGTCCCAATGTCACAAGTGTGATGACAAACAAAACAGAACTGCCTTCCTTACACAGGGATACCCTATCGTGATCACTTCTGAAAGTATACCTGAAAGAACATACACATACACTTCTGAAAGAATGTATTCTGTGCAGGTGTAAAGGTAAGTAAATGAAAATTTCATCAGAAAATACTATGAAGCAGCAATAATGGCTGGTTACCAGAGCTGCTTCAAACAATAAACAGTTTTGGTTGATAAACTGAAGGCTGATGTGAAATGCAAGAGCAAACAGTTAATCTGTCCAGACATATAAAAACAAACAAACAAGCAAAAACTTGGTAACGAGAAAAAAATCATGTACCAATAAGCAAGAGGGAAATTTAGTTCAAATAAATGTCCAAAATTTGGAGTGATCTCAGGAGTCTGATCCCAATCCAAGGAAGCCAAAAGGCCTAGTGAGTGACCGTCCCTTGAGAACTCTTCCCCAGACAGATGTCCTCAGGATGAAACACAAGGCGACAGTCCTGACCAGACAAGAGACGCCCAAGTGCACTTCTTGGCACATAAATACAGACATTAACAATTTTTAATGATACAAAAGATAGCAAAAAGAATGTTTTTATCCTTTCTGGAATAATGTGTAACTCAGGCCCTTCAGTGTTTGTGATTTGGCTGAACACCATTGATTTGAATTATTGTACTTATTGCATGTTGGGTGATTAAACGTACTTGTGTCAAAAGAAATTGTTGTTAGTGTTATATGGACAGCCTTCTTTCTTCCTGCTGAAACCTGAACTTCATTAAGATCGGGTTTCTTCATTACCCTTCTTGTAAGTAAGACTTCATATGTGAATGTCTGGGCAAATGTGTTATTTCTTACAATCTGCATACATTGAGTCTGCATAGGCCACAACTCTAATCTTATCTGTTGTTTAGGAAAAAGCAGACAGGTACCAGCATTTCTTAGCTCAGAACTGTCTTGCAAATGGCAATATATATATATATGCACATGTACCAGAAAAATAACATGGCTGAACTTCACTAAAAATGGAAGGTTTTTATTCAGAATCCAAGTTGTTTATACTGGAAAGAATCAGAGTTTGTAGGATTATTTTCGTACACATAATTTTGAAGGTCTGCTACCACCAAAGTTGAAGGCCAAGAATACTCAAAATATTGTTCATGTTGCAGTATGGATAGAGTCAAGAGAATGAAATGGATCTATTGATCTTCCAGTTTTATCTGTATTATTCTGAAAATGTCCATGGAAAAACAATTAGAAGGCTTAGAAGTGACGACAATGAAGATGACTGCTCCATTTCATGGCAAATTCTGAGGTTCCATTAAATTCTGTCATTCTCTACTGGAATGAATGTAAAAATCTTTTGTGCATTTTTGTCAAGGTTATATTGGGCTCCCTTTCCAATTGAAACCTGAGCTTTATAATAAAAAAAAGAAAAAGTATGCTTCTCTGTGTCGCTTCAGAGGGGAGGCTGTTGGACAGCATATGTTTTTATGTTGATAAAGAAGCTGCATGGCCAGAAGATCCAGATTCAAACTCCCTTTCTGCCTTATTTAAAATATCATTTTCAATCCCCCAAGCATAAATCAAGGTAAAAAGGTTAGATTGATTGCCAAAACTGAGAACCAAAAGGCCCAGCTCTAGTGCTCCAATTAAAATGGGACCTATAATGTAGAGCAGACATAAAAGATTGTGTTCTGTTTATAGTCAGAACTACTCTAAAAGGTTCTAAATTATTACTGTAATAATATTTTACATTTACGTAATTTACATGCTCATATACATCCATAATGGAATTTCTGGGGGAACTGTAACAGGAAAAAAAGATGATAACTAGTTTGAGATTCACAAAATTGCCTTGCTTGTAACATCATCTGGTTGGTTCCATGTCTTCTGCTAAGGATGGCCACATGTCTTTTGTGTACAGTAATACAGTACAGTTCTGACACTGTAACTGTAATCTACTGACTAAATGAAAAAATAACATAAAATAGATATGAGTATAAAAAAAAAGTATAAAAAAACCTACATGCAAGAGACATTTTTTGACAAATCAGTGGCAGTCTCCTCTCAACAACAAGGGCAGATGCTCATAGCCTGCTCCATTAAAATAATTGATAATACATATAAAAAAAGAGTGATACATTAATAAAAATAGTTTGGTAAAATAAGGAAAAGCCTAATGAAAAATGTGATCAGGGAAACCAGACAATGAGGCATACAAGAGATGCACTATCAAGTATAATTTTATATTTCTGTTTGAAAAACCTGTATCAAACTATAAAACCAAAGTTACTAGGACAAATGGGGCAAATTCCTTCAAAGTGGAATCTTTCCATTTCTCATTTGTATCTTTTTGTATGTACAAGAGGCCAGACTGGAAAAAGAAAGAGAATAGGTTATAACACAAAAATCAGAAAGATGGCCAAAAGGGAGTTATTCCACTGAATGAACCAGATGGGTTTCCATGCCAAGCTATGGTGCTTTTGCCTTTCCTTCCCTCAACAGTAAGGGATCAAATATAACATTTCCTTTTTTCCACAGCTATCCCAAATGAGCAGAAGTGTAAGGTTATTCACAAAAAATTTAAACAAAAAAGTTAAACCCTGGAACTGCAGGTTAGTATGGTGACCATATGCATTAATCCTTGAAAACACAAAGCAAAATATTAATTTCCTTCTCCTGTTGGAAAAAGTTTGAATGCTGACATAAGCAGCTATTACTGTTAAGTGGTAAATTACAGTGAGTATTGTTTAAATATGGAAAGCTATGGATGCAGTAAATGACAGACGAAAGAAAACTGACAGAATCTGCAGATTTAATCCTGAAATTTTAAAGGCTTGTTTCTTTGGGGGCGTGAAAGGTTTTATTTTGGTTTGGTTGGTTTGTTTTTTTCTGTTAGTTCTACAGGCATGTCATGTGAGATCTTAGTGAAGGAGATTAAAACCTTGCCACAGAATTCATAGAACAGAAAGAAACAATTTCTTGTCTCATTCCCGAGTGTTGGTAATTACTGCTTTGGGCAACCGAAACTCTCTGCTAGACAGCGTCCTTTTTCCTGACACAGGGGAATGGTGTGTTCTGTCAGGTGAGGATTTCATCTTTATTATAGGCCAAGAGGTGAGATTCCTACACAGTATATTTTTCCTTCTTTCCTACTTTTCCTTTGTTGCTGACGCTTGACATAGAAGCCAATCTTTTCTTTTGCATGAGAGCAGAGTTCTTGGAAAGACCATGTAAGTCTTTCACTAGGAAATCTGTGCTTCCAAGGCTGACTAGAGACATAAACCAGATATAAGGAATTAAGCATTCATCCAACTACCCCAGCCCTCCTCTTCCTTTAGACAGCATTAGGTTCTCTGGGTACACCACTTGCCATTCAACACACATCTAAGGCTTCAGCTCCAACAATGAAGCCTATGCTAGCTGTAGCTGGATTTTCAATCATTCAGTATGCTGAAGTGAATAAAACTAAGAAAAAATGCAGCACAGAATGATGGAATATGTATTAAAGTAGTTCATGGCCTCCACCAAATACCCCATTTACAATGAGTTTTAAAGAAAACTTGAATTTAGGTCTCTGCACCAAGGAATAAAAATAGCTTATTTTTTCCCCTCCTGGTTGCCAAATGTGAATAAAACAAATCCTATACAGAAATCACATTTCAACATTACTGTTCCTCATGCTGATTCTTTCACGGAAGCTTTTTTCAAAGAATTTTTGTCACATCTATCATGTCATAAATACTCAGACTATTCAAAAACATTGCTCTAAAATTCTGACCTTGGGGTTTTGGGGTCTTTTTCTTCCTTATCTATGTAAAACACCTATCAGATATCTATTCCTACTCGAATCCCTGAAACTTAGGGTTTAATACAGTTAAAGAAGTCAATACTTCTCCTATATGAAAAACATTTCTTTTAGTGAAATAAGCCATACACAAAGCTAATGACAGCAGAGGATTGGATGCATGTGTTTTAAAGAACCTGTTTGCTGCAACATAAAAATTCATCTTTCTGTTGCCCAGTAAAGATAGAAAATACAATGTTTACATTACAACCTTATAATGAGGACTTTTTCTTCATACTAAAGTTATTATATGAGGATTACATGGAGCAAATTAATGTTCTTAATTCTAAATTCTATGCCAAGTCAGTGAACATTTTGTACTTGATTTACCTGCCAAGAGATGAAAGAAGAAAGCTGATGTCAAAAATCCAAAGCCTACCAATATCTGTGCTGGGCTACTTTAAGGACAGGCTATCTTTTAAAAGGCTTTTCCCTTTTATTTCTGGGTAAATGAGAACAGTTTTCCACTGGGTGAGGAACTGAACAGAGCTGACACATAGCTGTCAGAAAAAAACCACAAATAGATGAGAAAATTCCCCAGATTCAAAGAAAGGCTTTGTTTTTCCTGTTGGGCTGAGCTCTTATGCCTTGCTCTATTGTTGCACTGCATTGGCTAATATTTTGTATTCGGATCCAACAGTCTAATTACAATGTAGAATCTTTTCTCTCTCTTATTTATATATATACAAATACATAAACACACACATGCAAAAACATATAAGGTACTCAGAACACTCGTCCGCTTAACAAACTGCTCCTCTCTTTAGGATTCCCAGGGCTTTATAACTTTGTTTATAACTTTACAACATTCCAGAAAGTACTTGCTAATATAATGACTTAAAAAATTACATCTGTGTAAGTTAATTACAAGAAAAGGGGTGATTTTTTTTTGAGGTAACACAAGATTTATAATCCACACACTACTTCAGGCAGAATATGTTGTTTCCTTATGTGTTGACAAGACTGCTCAGAATGAGATACCATCTGACACTGTAAATCTGTATTTTAAATACAAATTGTTCTGTTCACACTGGCCATTTTTCTAAGCACTGGAAAATGCCAACAGCCTCTGTGAAGGCAAAAACTACATTTCTGGTTTTTTCTGCTTTATTGGAATTGAAAGATAGATTATTTTCATGTGGGTTTTTTTGCAGTTTAATACACAGAAGACTTAAAATTATTGCTACTGTGAGACTTTAACTATGAAAAACAACATTGGAATATGACCAAAATCTGCGCTAGCAGCCAGGAATAGCCAACGGCGTGGAAAACTAGTGTTCTCAATATGGCTTATGACAATCTATGTCAATGCCAATGCTATTCATTGTGCCCCCTTCCATCAACAAGAACTTCCTATGGTGATCTGTCATTACTCTTTCTGCTAGTTATAATCTTTTAGTCATCCAAGATTTTCTTTTCCTAAACACGCTGTTTTATGTATTCTATAAAAGATCATCGTGACATAACTCTTGATGACTAAGTATATTAATGAATATCCCATGAACATCCACCAACACATTGCCTCTCTCCACTGAAAGGATATGTGAAATCAGTTTAAAATATAACTTCTTTGTGCGGTCCACAGTGCACAATGTATATAATACATCACTGAGTATATAACACATCACTTGATGCACGAAGATGATGATAAATCTTCCCTTGTCAAATCTCTTCCTGAAATAGAAGGTCGGTTTGCCCCCTTAGCAATCACAGTTCTAAACATCTAAACCACAAAATACTCAAGCATACTTCATATCTCTATACTGAGGCCATGCATCTATTCTGTGCAAGTACAGAGCCCCGACCGTGCTTAAGAGCTATAATAAAACCCTAAGGATGCTGTGAGAGCAGCTTTAGTCATAGTTATCCAACAACACTAAAACATGGTCTTGTGATAAACTTCTCTTCCTTTGCACCCTCCCTACCACACACACATTTATTGTTGCTACTGACCACTGAGGCCTTAGGCCACTATAGCCTATTGTAACAAAAAGCAAACCCACTCCCAACATGCAGATGAGAACTGTTGACAGCTGAAAGGCAGAAGACATCTTCCTCAAATTTAAGAAAACATTAGAAATTTTGTAAGTAATAATTTTATAACGACTGTGGCCATTTCTGCAACAGTACATTTCTCTCCTTCAGTGCAATATATACACTAATCCCCTGCCTAAATCCAGATCTAGCTCTGATTGAGAACAGTTTCCGAGAAACCCCTGCATAACTAGCAGGAGGTCTGAATCTTTAGGTCAGCCATAACAAAACAATAACTTATTCCAAGGATGTGATATTGCCCTGCAGCCAAAATTTGCTCTTGCGTTCCCTCTGAACAAGAGGGTGTTGCTGAAGCTTTTATCTGGTATCTTTCATTCTCGGGACATGGACAGCAGCTGTGTATTCCCTACTACCTCCACACTGAATGACTGTTACAGAGAACACAGAAGAGCAAGATATACCAACACAACCATTGCATGAACTGATAAAAGTATACTTCAGTGCTGCTAACTAATGAGTATGTGAACCAAAATTTATTACTGTCTATAAGATATGGTTATATTTACCTGAGGGCTGTTTCTAAAGAAATACAAACTCTATATCCAGGTAAAAGCCTACATTTTTGATAAATTATTTCACCAGGGCAGCAGTGGTAGTACAGGTTCTACACTATCCAACCTCAAATTTGAACTGGAAGCAAGCCTTGGGGTTTGGTAAGAGTGTATACATGCATATGTATGTGAGTGCAGCAAGTGTGCACATACGTACAAAAGTGACAACTGCCACCCAGTTCTATTCTATTTCACAACATGGCAATCCATAGGAGTAAAGTGGCACAGCAGAGGTGCTCAGTGAGGAACTTAGGAAGGACAAGAACTAGCTGTGTTCAGTAGCAATACTGGCTATTCACTCATACTGAATTACAGGAATTAGGTCCATCATATCCATTGGATTTCAACGCATGTACGACACTAAGCCACCGACAGCTCCACCTAGACCAGCACCTATCACAAACATCCTCCAGTACTTCCTACAGAAGGTGGTCTTAGTAACAAACACTGGTTCTCAGGTGGCTCCATTTTGTCCGTGAATGATAAGGCGGTCTTGATGGAGGAGCATGCTACAGAGACATCAGAGTTCTCTCCTTTGTACAGTCTTTCCATGACCTCCTCAAAGCCACTTTGTGCCTCAGCTTCTCAAACTACAAAATCATCTTAATTTTATTTATGAAATCTGCCCACTACACTAAGGGTAGTAAGTGAAGCAAAAAGATAAAAAGATGATATTGGATTAGAAAGTACTACTGCAGCTTAGAACAGTAAAAGCACGTTAATAACCCTCTGTAACTAGGAAGGGCATTCAAGTGAGAGCCCAAATGTCCTGCAATATTTTAATCATTATTAGGTTAAGACCTGTTACTTGTGTCAAATAAACCCCCTAGCTCCTGGGTACCTGAAACCAGTACACACATCAAAATTTTGTACTCTTAAAAGCATTTTATGAATATCCAAAAACTTGTTTTTGCTCTGAAACTCCTTCCTGTACTTCAGCCTATTAACTTTTTCTGTTAGCATATGCCCTTTAAAGATATCTGCGGATGTTTTAAAGCCTTTGAGAGAGTGTGTGTGCATGCATGAACTTTCAGTATCTCCTGTAACATTTGGCCTGCATATGGAAACCTGTGATTTAAAACTAGCTAAAGATTACCAGACAGGCCTCTAAGCAACACACAGAGATGAATGAGCCAAGGGACAATTATTAGGAAAAAAAGAGGCAGCTTCCAGCACTTAGGGTTATGCAGTTTATGGTTAAAATAAGCATGTATTTCTTTGGTTAAGAGACCCATTTTTTTGTGACTTGAAGCAAACAAATTGGTTATTTCTACTTTCCCACCATGATCAAGCCAAATAAATTAAGACAATGCTTTTCATAAGCAACAAGTTACTTTGAATGCTTCCATTTTCAAGAGCCTCAGTTTACAAAGGATATATGACTAGCACTTACAAGAATTAAAAATAGTTCTGGAAGCAGGAAATGGCCAAAAAACTTTCATTCATGGGCTCTGACACAGCACGAGCTGGCACTCTCTTCTTGACTATGAACAAACAATCTGAATTAGGACAAACGTCCTAAATGACGCAGGTATTTGGCACACAATTAGGGTCTAAGCACTGCAGGCTGGATCCAAGGCCACTTGGATGAGATGATATCTACAGGATTTGCAAGTAATTATGCACTGCACGCAGTTTTTCCTTCTGAAAAAAAGCCCACAAGACATTCGTACAGATGGGCAGTGCCTTCAGTGAATAATGCGCTAGTTTTGAGCCCACCAACGAATTACCAATTCAGGTTGAAATCAGTACTGGTTTGGCTGGAAAAAAAAATCCCCCAAAGCCTAAGACACATCACTTAAATTCCAAAGTGATTGCTTCTAAATTATGTTTCCATTCTGAAATTAATCTTTAAAGAGAAAGAAGGAAAAAACAAGGTATTTTAAAACTCAAAGAAATACTTTGATTTGGAGTTGACAGGTTTATACCTAGCTGAGTGCAGGAAACCATTTTAGATCACCAGGAAAACATTTTATCTTTGTTTTCCCTGAAAATACAAGCAAAACCAAAATTAGGACCACCAAACAATCCTCTTGCTTGGGGAAGAAAGGCTCATTTGAATCATAGAATAGTTTGGGTTGTAATGGACCTTTAAAGGTCATGTAGTCCAGCCCCCCCTGCAATGAGCAGGGACATCATCTTATTCATCCCGAACCCAACTGCCACTCTCCTTTTTTGAAATTCAAAAAGGACCCACTTCATCCTATACTTCTGACCACGTTTATTTCTCAACTCCCTGTTTTTCTCCACCCTAGACATCTTCTCCATCTGTCCATTTGCAGCAGCTGCTTGTCATTCTTTTTCTGGGGCTGCTCTATCAAATCTGGAAGAATCCTGAATCCGTGAGTCACATCCTCTCCCTAAATCTTCCCTTCATTTTCTTTTTATCTGCTTCATAGCTCTTTTGCACAATGAGGATGCTACATAAAAACTACATCGTTCTATAACTGCCTATTTTGTGATAAAGCATTATATTCAAACTCAGGAATGAATTCACAATCATCTGCAACCCTGTCTTCTCATAATGCACTGTTCTATGATGATGGCACTAGTTTGCCAGTTAAAACCAGCAACTGGAGCTGGCAAAATGCATGCATTTCCAGAAGTGTTTAGCTTATATATGTAAACTCACAGCCAGCATTGTTTTTTTCTCCTAGTACAAGAGCTGCAAGCAGTTTCAGAGAAATAAATGCAGAAGGGTGCTTCAAAGCTGAAAAACGAGCTCTCAAAACAAACATGAATTTATATAAACAGAGTTTAAACCAGATTCAGCAGGACCTACATTTAAAAGCCTTCCTGTAGGTGTATGGCTTGCTTTTTTCTCTTTCTTTTTGAGGAGCAAGTTTGTAATTACCTGTCAAAGAACAAAATAGCAACAGTGTCTGGAAAGAATGCATTATTTAGAGAGAGTGACTACTTAAGAAAGAAGCTTTCATCACAGGATATATTCCATGGAAGCATACAGTTTACCTTGTACCATGAGCTATTTTACTGCAACTTGACTCCTGTCTTGACACTGAGTTTTCAACAGAAATAGCCAACGACTACCTGCCAAGCAAGCCTCTCCCAAAAAACAATCTCCTCTCCTTCCCCCAAAAAGCAGAGTCTCTGAATGTACATTAAATCTACTAAAAAGAAATACTGAAACAACTTTTTAAATTTGCTTTGATTTAAATTATAAAGCAGAGCTCACAACTGATCATTTTCCACTCACACCACACTATGAAAAAACTTCCTTGACAAGAAGGATTAACATTAACATGTATTTGGGGACTCTTTACTCCCAGACATCGTGATATAAAAGCACTTAATAAGTAACAGTCACCACGGTATGAAGGTGTGAAATACCAGCTTCCAAAACCAGTTTCTGGAATACAGAAGATCAATTACAGAAAATTCCCATCAGCATAAGCATCAACATTTTCCATGACAGAAGCATTGTTAACATAACTCAAATTGTTTGTCTTTCCACTTAACGTGGATACATGAGACTGAACTCTTAATTTCAGCGCAGTTGCTGAAGTCCATTAGGTCATTCCCATTCTAAGCTGTTTGAGTTCCTACAATGAGCAGCAAGAAGCATTTCAAGGCCAAATCTGTTGCTGTTATGAATGCTATCAGGCCAGATGCTCTCCTGTGCTGAGTTTTACTTGGAGAAGGCAAGCTGGGGAACACTATCAGGAAGCCATTTATAGTTCCCTAATTCTGTGAGCACCTGCTTGAGAAACAGCAGAGCACAGCTGCAGCGTGCCCCGACACCTTCCCCCTCTCTGCCTCTGGTATGTGATCAAGGAGAGGTGGGACAACTGGGTACAGTGGCAAACGGCTTCATGCACGGGGGTCAGGTACAAGCAGGCTGCAGTTCCCTTTATTTGCGCACACATGGCAAAGGTGGCTTAATGAGTTCAGTGTATCTCAATCGGTGCATCTGAAGAAAGAGGATCAAATGCAGTAAGAATACAAAGCTTCTTGAGAACACTTTCTGTTGATATTGCTGTTCCAAATAGCACACAGGAAGTGATTAATCCTTGCACATTGCCATTGCACTATTACAAACACGAAGCTTCCAGCTTGAGGACTATATATGGAACACCTTTTTCCCCTTGCATTTAAAAATAGGGTATTTATACTATGTTAATAGCCATCTGTCTTACAGATTTTCCTTTTTTCTCTGCTTATAGCATTGTAACCCACCATGTACCTTTTCCCTAATGCCATAAACACACCTTCAGATTGTTCTTTAAGAAAGAATAAAACCACACACCTCAACACCCTTCCCCTAAAATACAACAAAACAACTCCATAGCAGGTGGAGTCAGAAAAAAAGCAAATTATTTCAGTTTTTTAATTCGCTCTGCAATATTCCCCCAACACAAACATCAAATTGCAGGTGCATATGAAATACTTCTAGTTATGACAAGCGCTGCGTATCTTCATAACCAGCGCTTCTCATAACGATGTGTGAACTAAATGCTAACTGGAGTAAAATGGACTAAAGCCAACAACACGTCCCAGGTGGCAGTCACATACAGAAGAGGGACTAAGCCATGTGAGAACAAAAGGTCACGTGGCTCATAGTCCAAAGGGAATCACCATTTCCCTTTATTTCTTAAACTTCTAGGGCTCCAGAAATAGTGTTTGCAGAGTAATGGGATTTGAGCTGACGGTGCTAAGGGGATAACTGCCTGGCATCACAATCATCCCAGTGAAGCAGGGAACAACAGAGACAGGGATAAAGGTCCAAGAGGAGAAATCAGCAGACTCTTACAGACTGCAGCTAGCAATTTTTTAAACATTAATTCCATTTCGTAACAGCATGCCACATACTACCAAAAAGGCACAACTGACCCAAGCCTTTAGAAGACCAAGTCTTCTCAGAAGAAACAATCACTATGCTGTTTTCCACACTAGGTGTCCAAATTCAGGCCTTTGTACTTCAAGACCATAACCTTCTCCACAAACCCATTCTTAAGCCTATCAAGCTCAATGATGGTTAGAACCCTTGTGTCCCCTATGAAAATGTTCTACCTTACTTCAATTTTCACCCTAAACCATAACACCCATGAAGACTTTTACTCCACCTTTACTTGCAAAAATGCATCTTCTACTCTGAAACTTGCCACTTCCATTTATTTACAGGGAGCAAAAATAATCCCTATAGCTTCTTCTTAATTTAAACAAGGCACATTCATTATAAAGAGTATATCTAGCTAGGAAAACAGAAGTCTGACTGTGCTACAAGCTTCAAAATCTCAAGGAGTAACTGTAACATGAAGGAAAGCACACTAGTACAAGACTACTTAGGACCTTAAAACAGGTGCTCTGGTTTCTGATCTATGCTGAAGACAGTGCTACTGTACTTTCATAGCTTGTTACTTCCTTTAGTGACAGTGTACCAGGTAAGAGCATCCCTGCTTATCTGACAGGCACACAGCTCCAGCAAAACAGACATATGAAAGGTTAAGGATATAGGGTCACAGCGCATCTCCTTGGATAGTAATAACATTTTGGCTAAGGCAACACAGAACTCAGAATAAGATTTCTTAAAGGCTGCACTTCCATTCAGCCTCTAAGAAATCTTTGGGTAGGGCACTAGCAGCACTTGGTAACTAAAGTCTACAGTAACCCATGGAGAAGTGACTTACTAGCAGGAACATGAAGACAAGAACACAGAATACAGTAATCACCAGGCCCATGACCAAGAGTCACCAGTATGTTATGTGTCAGTCTCCTTTTAAAAACATAGTTTAACATTACATTTTTCACTATAAGTAAAATTTTGCTGATTTTCACCAGTTATATGAAAAGAAACTAATACAAATGGTTTAACATAACCTTCTGATTGTAGCTAGATGTGTTTTATCTTGGGATTTGCCACACACAGTGCACTTATGAAAAAGGCAACTTCACTGAGTAAGCACTTTGCAGCACTTTTCTTCAATCCTTATGATTTACACATAGAAGAAATCTTCTAATCCATTGTCTTCAAGAGTTAAGGAACCAAGTCTTACTTCAAATTTATTGGACTGTGAAGCACCCTCCTCTGTGCTGACTAGCAAAGGTGACATATAGCTCATCTAAACTTAGTTGGATGAAAAGTGAGCAGAGTCTCACTTAGGTCGGATAAACTGCAGTGTAGAGATGCCCCTACTCCCTTTCCCTTCACTGAAAACAGAGGGACTATAAAACCTGCTTAGTCTATATGCCTAAATGTAGATAGACAGATAAAATTAGGCAAGATGACTCCACAAACACCTCACGATATTTATACAGACCCCTTGTTTTGTGATCTTTTTGTGAAGATTTTCCACTTATTTCTACATTATTAGATTTGCATCTTTACTCATTTTTATTTTATTAGCTTTGTATCTTTACTCACCTCATACTCCTCAAAGCATCCTATTCACTGTATGCCGCAATGGACTGACAAGAACGTCAATGAAAAATGTTAAAACATTGTGATGATGGACACATGCTACACAGTAATGGCCTTTCCCTTTGCCCACTTGGGTTCCTTAACCTGCAAGCTCATCCTCAGGCACAAACTATGAAGTTCACTAACTTGCTAACTGTGAAACAACTACACTTGATTTACAGTTCAAACGCTGGACTTATACCAGGACTTCCAAGGGGGGTTACAGTCTTTCGCTCTTGAGAAACTGCCTTGTGACCTTTGTAAGAAAACTTAATGCCAAGACTGCTATATCAAGTTAATGCTACCAAGCAAAAAGTTCTAAGTAATCTCTTTTGTAAGAGCCATTTAATAGCGCCTTTCAACTGAATCAGCCCAGAATCTTCCTCCTCTCTTCCTTATGGAAACCGTTCTATACAGCAGTGTTGCTCCACGCCACCAACTTGGTTTTCTTGTTAATTTAAGGAATAGCTCAAATGTACACAGACACTGCTCCTTAACTCTGTTTTGCAAGATTTTCCACAGATTTCCTGAAAAATTTAAGTTTCTTGTTATGCTGGGGTTAAGGTGCAGTGGGAAGGGTGTGGGCAAACTGGGAAGGGAGATGACATTTTAAAATGCTTTATAAAACACCAGATGTTGCAGAACCAACGGAGTGGAACAATGTATTTGCAATTATCAGAGTTGTTTGTCCGCATTTTTAAAAACTCATGGGATACTTTTAAGTCACTTAGTTGTGGTCTTCTGTGTGTGAAGAACACAGCAAACGCCCTTATAGATTTGATATTTAAATGACATGCATGACAAGGGAACCGCTTGATGTGGTTCAGCATTTGCTCTTGTTACACTCTGTGCTATGCTGTAAACATTCCAGCTGTGTGAATAATATAAAAACTATGCAAAAGCATTTTGCCCTTCTTAGCGTATCTTTCCTGCGCATGCTTAAGTTCTATAAAGTTGACATGGGCATATTATAAGACGATGCTGTAAACTTTACTGCACGTTTCCAGTAATACGTGCAGGCAGCTGACATAAAGATCCTACTTCCTAACTTGTGCTTACAGCACGAAAGGCTTTTAGCTGGAAGCCTAAGAGCTATGTAGATTTTCTATTCCACACCTATAAGCAAGATATTTTTTATAACTGTTTTATCAATGGGAGAAGTATTTTTAACACTTAAGCACCTCTTCCTTCTAATCACTAAAGAAAAGGCCATATCCATTTAAAATCAGTTTGCTCTTGCCATTTAAAGAGCTACTGTGGATATTTTATGCAATCTGATAGATATTTTTGTTTGGAACCAATTCTGCTTGCACATTACATCACTTCTATATTGTTCTAGAAATGTTCTGTGGAGGCTAAGACACAGAAATCCTGAGCTCTGTATTCACTCGGCCATTAACCAACTGTGCTCCTTTAGACAAGTCATTTAATCTCTCTGCGCCTTGGTTTTCCCATTTGTAAAAGGCAGCAGTTATAAACATTCAGCTGTCTGACAGAGGTGTTGTGAATGCCAAAATACAGTACAACTCTGAAAAGTGACTATGCAAAAAGGCATCTTCTGGCTCAAAGAGCCTCTCCCTTGGTGAAATTCACACATGAATTCACATGGCCTATACGCCACACAAGCCCCATTTTGAGCACTTAAGGAGAACACTGCTATACAGTGGGCTTGTGTAGAGTGATGGATTTCATTCCCCAGAGGATACTTAGCCACATGTGCTGACTTCAGTGGCAGAAGCATATATTTTTATTGATTTTTCTCCCAACAGTCATGCAGAACGTAGCTGAGATTGACGCAGCTGCAGATTCCATTCCACCCTGTACTCCTTTGATACAATCATTTACTGTTCTTTCACATAGTGCAGAAACAGTGAGGCAACACTATTGAAAGTGTTGGAACTGCCTACAAATCTCCAAAGGAAAGAATTTGAAGGCAGAGGGATAAAATGAGCCTTGAAGCAAATTGGACAGCACAGGTGTAAATAACTTGGTCAGCAGAATCTCCATAGCTAACGATGATGAGTACATTGGGAAGAATCCAGTCAGCTCTCAGAGTAAAGGCTCAGTAGGCAAGGAAAAGCTTATTTTTAGTTGCAAGCAACAATGACTTGATCATAAGTTACTGAGGACAACTAACATGGAAGGTTTCAACACCATTTCTGTAGCAGCTTTTCAAAAATCTTTAATGTATTAATACTTGAGAAGTACTGTAAAATCCTGAGACGAAAGACAATGCAGAAAGTATTATAATGCCTCTCCTTTGGGTTTTTGGTCATTTACAGGAAAACAAATCTTTGCTTCTTAAGAATTCATCTGCTCATTATATTCCCATTGTTTGTGTTTATGACATAATCATTTCCACAGCAACTAATTAGGAGAAATCAAGAATTATGGCCTGAGATGAGGCCTGTAAGGAGTAAATGAAATCATACATGTGTTACATAGAAGATTCCACTAAAAAAAAAAATAAACCTCTTATCTAGCTAAAAGAAAAAAGAGAGATGGGGAAGCCACAATCGACTTTGCAAGTTAATTCGTTTAAACCGAAGAGTGAATTTTCACCTAAGATTGTATCTTCTATTCACTGGCCTATTTTCTTCTTGCACATGTAGTGCACATTTAAGAAACAGGAATGGCTGGCCCAAGTTAGATCAAAAGTCCATGCAGTTCAGCAGCCAACAGAAGAATATATGGTTGTAGAGAGAACAAATACGTGGAGATACTTTTCCAGCATACTCTCACGGTAATTTTCAGCCAGGGACTTCCATCTGGAACTTCTTCAATGCAAGAGAATCAATCCTACTTTGGGTAACACCCCCATACTAAAGCATGCTAGACTATTCCTTTGCTGACTCTCCAGGTGGTTTGGGATAAAGTGAGAGGAAGAGGTCTATTAATCCCTAATGTTCTTCGGCATGCTTTATTAGTCTTTGGCTGTTGTTATAGAAAACTGCTAAGCATAAAATTATGAGTGCCTGAGCAAGATTTAAATTAAAACTATTATCCTTTGTGGTTGGGTGGAACAGGGCAGAATCCAGGCTGGAAGGAGCACTCAGGCAACTACCATCAGTATCATTTTAGTTGCATCTAAGGATGTATGTCAAGGCAATTTTGGCCATGCCATGGCCCACCTACCCTTTTAGCAAAAGATCAGGGAAGGATAATGATATATATCAGTAAGGTGAAATTAGGACTAACAAAATTCTGCTCTGCCACAATCTCTTCAAATTATTTTGTCTCTTCTCATAACAAACCAGTACTTTCCTCCAGAGCTGCTAAGCAGCATTCCTTCTCACAGCCTCCGAGTCACAGAGACATCATGTTATCTCCTAGACTGCTCTATGTCTTCAATAAACTTCAAGATGCTCACAGATAAGAGGATTAAGATCTATCAGGGACAAGTTCTTCTTTCTCAAAGAGACAACCTGAATAAGTAGCAAGGAAAGAGATTAAGCAGGTAATAAACAACCTTCTAAGGATAATCAGTTTGCAACACACTACTTTCTTCTTCCTGAGACCAGTACTCTCCTTTGAGACAGGGACCATGTGGAGTGAAACGAAGCCAGTAACACCAACTGGCCTCCATGTTATGGGAATTCAAGGAAATATCTTTATTTTCCTCTTGTTAGATGTGCTGAACACACACAGCAGAAGGAAAGGGCTCTATAAAATGGCCAGAGGCTCCTTGCCATTTATTATGTAGTGTTTGGCCCTTAGAATGAGAAGGGTGAACATCATCGAGAGAGATAAAACTTCATTGCACAGGCTCCATTTCTGAGGTTAAAGAGAGCTTTTATTAAAGTGAATTCCAAGTTTTGCTTACTCACTATAAACATTTCAAGGATACACTGTGTCAAACAGCTCCTTATGTTAAATACAATATATGACACTGATGTTTTCCATAGTTTATCATCGATAGAACTGGAAGTGTAATAGCAATGGGGTTTAACTTTCTGGGCAGACAAAGTCATTTTGATAATGGCGGCCACCAGAGACAGGAAGAAGTCTAAACATTCTTGATCTTTGGGGTTAGTGGGAATTCAGACGAATGCCGAGGGACCACACATGTTCTCCTGGGAGAAGGGTGCTGCCAGCCTTGTGTAACACACAGTCCTTTTTTGGCTCATGCACAAAGGAACAGGAGAATCAGCTCTAAGAAAAGTCACACTTCTGGACAGATGCAAGTCATTGCAATTGTGTGTACCATATGTGGGGAATGGTAAGAAAGGGACTGAATACAAAAAGCAAAAGAGGGAAAGTGCCAGAGCCCTGGAAAATGGGTTGCTCCTGAAGCAGAAAGGGACTTTAAAAACCACATACCAGGCCAAGTCAGCTCAGGGAACTTTCCCTGCTGCCAGCTGAACTCTGGGGCAGATGAAACACAGAAACAAAAGCTAACAAAAGGGCACTAACAACAAAAGGACAGGAGTCAGCGTAAGATCCGGCGAAATGAAGCCTTTTGTATGTCAGCCTGCTCTTGTTAACCTAACTTGAACTCCCCACATGACTGCATTGGGTCAGGAAACGGAGCGATTACAAGAGCTACTGCACCACACTAGGTAAGCAGTTTTCCTCTCTGCAGCGATGCTCCGCAGAGTCGGAAATGGGAGCTCAGTTCTGAGAAGTGCACCAAAGCGTTTCATATTCATATGCAGCTCTAGCACTGCGAAAGTTGTCTGCTAAACAATTTATAGGTAGAGTGGTCCTGCTACCGAAACAAACAGCAATACAGATAAGAAATTGCCGTAATAATGTGTCAGATCCTCAGATGCACCTGAAAGGTTTAGATTCAACTCTCAGGGCTATAGCAACCTGTCAACCTGTATCTACCAGCCAGGATCATGGAGAAAAACCAGCCCATCTCTAACTGACTTAGCCTTGCTTGCAGAATTAGATGTAGTTAAGCTGTGAAATAAAATTCTACATTTTTATTGGGGAAAACCAGTAGTACCTATAGCAACAAAACTCATAAGCTCTGTTTTCTCCAACATTTGCCAATACAGTTTAGACAGGAAATATTCTTCAGTGTTAATAAACTTGGCAAACACCCAAAGACACTGAACTGAAAATGTTAATGGAAATAGGAAAACAGGAAGTTGAATCAGAAATATTTGTTGAGAGTTTTGTCACCAACTTTAGTTGAGGCAAGTTTTGGCCCATGAGTCCACAATCAATACAGTAACTTTTACGATCTAGGTAGACAGACTCAAGATGCCCAGAACCAGCCACACACAACCATACATGAAGCAAATGGCTATATTTTGCAGTCTTCATTTCACATATACATGGACCTAGCATGTGTATAATGCTTTACATGCAATTCTGGCTACTAATCTTTTTGATGTTGTGATTAATTTCATACAGGCCTCCACAGATTTTCCATTTCTAATCATAAACCCAATGGTGTATTTAGAGAGATCAAAAAAGATCCTGGATGTGAGTTTCACAACTGCTTAAGAAATACATCATGAATTAAGGTTTCCATTTCATCCCTCTGTGACATACTGGCAGGATACAATCCGTCCAGAGAAATCAGTATTACCTTTGTCATTAATTACCAAAGGGGTATAAACTTGGTTTAGCGCACTGTCATCTAGAAGCCAGCCACTGCATCTCCTACCACAGATTACCTCAAACTTATCAGCTCTTGCCAAAAAGAAAATAAAATAAATTAGAAAAAAAAACCCCAAACCTAAACCCCCAAAATAAATGAGAACCTGAAACATACTGAAATAATAAAAATAGCAGTTTGGAAAGGATTGTTAACAATCAAATGAAAGGTTAACAATGGTTTAAAAACAGCTGAAGTCTTCAAATATTTCAACACAGTATCCTGGCAATCCAAAATAACACTGAACTTGCCTTGAAAAAAATAAAACTCTAACATCAAACAGTACTAGGCATTTATCTTCACAGTAGTGCATTACAGGTGACCTCTATAGATTGGGAATAGGATTACATCAACAAACCTTTCACTTTAAAGTGGTAGATGGTGTGAGATGAAAGAGTGTTCTCCCTAACATTTTGCAGTGCTACTGGGTCAGGTTTAAAGGAAGCATGCAGCCAGGTATTCCCTGTCACATTCTAATCTGGAGTACTGACATGGATGTGAAAAGCAAAAGCCTTTGAAAATGATACTTTCATGTGATGAAAAAAACCTGGAGAACTCTGTGCAAATGGGTGTGAGAAATATGAGGGGGAACACAGATAAGGAGATAAAGAGGCACCTTTACAATGAACATGGCCACATACTTATGCCATCAATAATAACTCATGTCTGTAGCAGTGGGGATTAGCATCAGATAAAATTATAATAGTTTGAGGTTTAAGCTTAATGCTTGCATTTGGTGTCTTCTTGTTTCAGTAAAGGTTTCAGATATGCAGCTTTTTCTCACAGCAGGGACAAAGTATAGAGTTACTTTCGTGGACTGTATTTGACAAACAAAATAACTGTGTACACAAAGATTTAGCAAACAACTAATAATAATAATTAACAAATAAAAGCACCTTCAGTCCTGGTATTCCCTTCCAGAACTTGGACGGTCTCCTGGGCGCACTGAGCTGATTTGCAGAGCCCCTGTTTATTGAAGTCAGAAATTCCCATTTATTTCATATTCAGTATTTTTGTTCCAACACAAAAAACATAGGAACTGCTGCCCAACTGTGCTATATTTTCAGTACTGTATTATAAAAATTCACATCACATCAAAAGGCCTCCATAGCAAACTGATGGTGAGGGTTTAGGGTCCTCTAAACCCTTGAGAAGGCTCTGTCAACTTCCCAGCGCTGCTTTTTAAGGCATCAATGCTTTCCCTGAGGAAGCATTCTGATTTGATAGACCTGAGCCGTGTCTATAGTGTCTAACAGGGACTCAATCATGTCATATGTCATAGCACTTAAAACACTCCTATAACCCTACTTCAACAAGGTATTAGTTTGGAAATAAATAAAAATTAGGAGAGTAGAATCTTGAGCCACCTGGCTTCAGGTACTGATTTAGCACTGTAAAGGTTAAGTGTGCATACTGAAGAAAGCCTGAGCACTAAATTATCCAGTCAAGCATTTGGATCATTACATACAATCCAAATAGGTTGTTTAACTCTCTGAAGCTAAACTACAGTTCCTCAGAAGTGGCATACAGTACATGCCATCAATCTCACTGTCCAAAAGCGACTACAACAAAACGATCCACCATTTTCTTCCAGTGCTGCGTAACAGTGATATGGAATGGCTTAAGCATATACTCATAAAATCATCGTACATGCCTTAGAGATACACAAAGAAAAGTTCCTAACAGTGTTCTACAACACTGTCAAATATTTAGAAAGGCTTCACAATGCCCCCTTACCTCCAGGTTTGGTGGTACACTGACTGCAAGCCAGTTGCTAGCTGTATAAAGGAAGATAAAACCCTTTGTTGCCACACACTTCCTTAATTCCTCATAATTTGAGTTTTTCTGGAAGAGATTTCAAACCTGACCACAACAGTTAAGGAAAAAACCTTGCACTCCAACATAAAATATACAAACCAGAAAATATACGCAACTAACAAAAACAGTCTCAGCACTACTTGATGAGAGGTATTTGTTTTCCCCTCCAACATTCCAGTAATGTAAAACCAGTGTGTAAGGTAGAAAATCATTTTTCAATTTCAGGAAACATCATTACTAGCTGCCAAAAGTCTATCCATATAATAAGAACTGTTTGCTAAAGCTGAACACCTGCAGTTTTATAGAAGGCCTCTGAGGACAGCTGTAAGTAAGTATTCCAGTCTACTGATACAGCAGCCAATCAAAACCTGAAGGTTTTGTCCAGAAAACAACAAATTTTGCTAGCTAGGGCTACACATGTCCATACAGACATTTTAGTTAGACAGGTAGATAGACAGATAGACAGGCAGACTGATCCTCTGAACATGACATAATGCCCTGTATGAAAAAGACAAGGCTAATGAAGGACGTCTTAGTCCAGCCCTAAAAGTACAGTTTCCTGCTCCCAAAATGCTCTTGGCAGTAGTCCAGAGAGCTGGAAATTTGCATCGCAGCAAACTGTCACACAAATATGCATTCATTACTTGCCTGCCCAAATACAAAGCAATTGTTTTCAATAGCTTATAGAGAAAGATCAGTACAAATGAAATACCTTCCTCGAAATATGTATGAACAATACATCCACCCCACTAACTCTGCAGTTGAAAGCACTACCATCATTTCAGGTATTAAAAAGATGTTGCTTTTAATATTTGGTAAATGACTCCATTAGCACAGTTTTGCTCTTGTTGTTTAGTACTGGCCAGTCTGTTCCTATAAAAGTCATGCTGCTTTAGGGGAAGTTTACCTATAAAAAATTCAGTCCCTTATATTTAAAAGTCTATGCACGGTTATGAACTACCAAGCTGCCCTTAGTTAAACTCACATGGATGAGATGACTATGACAGAGCATAATCAGAATTTAAATAGGAGGAATCAGCAAGAAGTAAGACTCTCTTCTCACTGCAACAGACATAAACAGTTCCCACTACTCTGCTGCCATCCTCCTTGGCCAATTCAGGTTCTGCCTCAGGTATCAGTCTGCTTTAACCACTGCGTGACAAGTGTTCCGTACATGCATGGCACACTCTTCTTGAGTAACCAACCTCCGAATTATACCTTCAGAAATGCAGACATCCAGATAAATAAAACCATTCTTTCCCCTTAAATTTCTGTCCTGCTGGATGGAGATGAGCTGATGTAACAGATGCTGTTGAACCTGGGGTTCTGCTTCTCACCTCCACCACAGGCAGAGGTCAGGAGCGCAGACATGTGCAAAGCAGAACTTTTTTATCCCCTTTCCACTGAACAAAGAAAGCCAACTATCGTTGAAACCCTGTTTCTGAGTACCCCTGGTTTTACCAACAAGGTTCCATGTTACATAAAAACCATGTAGCATGAATTCAGAGAAAGTGGCATTTGGCCCTTAGTAATCCACTAAGTAGCATCTCCTGCAAAGAGAATGTGCACACTCAAAAGAGTTTGAGATAGAAATAGATAATTTTTTTTAAAAGCCAAAGTATGAAAGTCTCAATGTTTCCAACAGGTATTTACAAAGCCAGAGCTAACATTCATTCTGGAATTAAAAACAGGAATTCTTTCCAACGTATCTCTATGTAAACCAGACCAGCTCAGCTCTTATCTCAAGGTAAGAAGAATGCACCATCTCCCAAATGTAAAGGCTGAAATAAATGCTGCTAACTGCCCTGGAAAATAAAAAAGTTATGCCAAATAAGCTAACCTACTGCTTCAAGTCCAGTTCAGCCTATATAGGGAAGGAAGGTCTAAAAGCAATCCAGAAACTTGAAAAGAACACCCACTGAAATAATACCTATTCTTATTTCACTCATTATGTGCCAAAACCTGCATGCTCGTTTATAATATTAAACGACATAAAAATCACATAACCTGAATTTCAGCATAACTGTTCTGGGTGATGCCAAGTCCCATCCAAGTCAGTCCCTTATTCAGTACTTTCCTGAGGCCAGATCTCATCCTTGGTATTTGGAGAAGGCCAAATTCTACACTGAATACCTTGAGATACAAACACAACAGAACACAGGACAAATAATGAA
>WYDI02032408.1:0-19508 GCA_009867235.2 Psittacus erithacus | reverse complement strand
TATTAAACAAACATACCGCCTTTTGTTTTGGTTTGGGGTGGTTTTGGTTTTACTTTTTTAACTCTATATTTCCACTGAGGTTTATTTTCTGCATGAAAACTGTCACTCCATCTTTCTTCTGCTGGAATGTGATGCACATTTTCTTGTCCTAAACTCCACCAATAAATAAATTTTGTTAGGACTATGAGAAAGATCCACAGACTTCAACAGAAACTCTGTCAGGACTAAACAGGAATGCTGTCTGTGGTGCCTATGAATATTTATGTTCCCTACATTATCAGTCACTTCAGAAACCCCCTGTAAGGCTAGGCATTGTATAAGCAGAAAACCAGAAACATTCAAAGAAATTGGTAAGATCATGGCTGGAGAGTTTTTTGACCTTTTTATTTCAAGCAAGGAAATACAGTAACTAAAGTTACTATAAACAAGTAACTATACCCCTACTGTATAGAAAAGATAATTTTCAACAACTCATAACCCTTTTTACCCTATAATTGTAAATATATACAGATTGTAAGTATTCATTAATTCTGTTACTGCTGACCATTCAAGCTCTTCAGCGAAAGTAACAACCTATTTCTTTGGTCCACATTCAGCAAGAGCTCAGTATGATGTTGCTATGAGTAGAGTTAAAAAGAAAATCCTTCAGACAGTGTACAGGAACAAGTTGACTGTCAAAGGCACCTGTGTTTCAAGGGTTAAAGTTTAACAAATTATCCCTAATTATGTTAAAAAATGTTAAAAACCTATCATTAACGTAACATTTCATTCCATAGCTTGATCACAGCAAAAGCAGGAAATTCAGAGTTGACATTCCCACAGCAACCTGAACTCTATCCCATTGTGTATATTCATTTCAACTGAGTCTTTCTTTCTATGACCTCATAACATATGTGAAATGAAGGAAGGTGCTAGGATAAAATCCTACAATTCAAATAAATCAGAAGGATGTTGTTAACTTCCATTATTTTAGCAGTAGCATTTGAGTGGAGACAGCACTCTAAATATATATATATGTATGTATATATATATACACATACACGCACACACACATATCTAATCAGGCACAGGTCACAAATACACAGACATAAAATCCAGCAAACCTAACTTCCAAGGAAGGAAGGCAATACCCTGCCCTGGCAATGGAGGGAAGTGATTTGGGGTCTAGGTAATTAAGAGGAATCTCAGGGTTCTCATGTCAGTAAGGACTGCTGTTCTTCAGAGTGGAAAAGTTTGGGAAATGAATGAATACTAGAATGGTATTCCATAAGGCAGGAGAAGCACACCACCTAGATATACTTTGGCTATTATTAAGAGAAAAGACATATCACCTTATGTTTTAGAGAATTTTTACCGGAATGGTGCAAAGGCATGTGCCTAGAACCTAAATGCTGTTTCTCTTGAGAAAGTCACAACGCCAGTCAAAGCCGGTCTTTTCAACTGGAAAACAGAATCTAAACTATATTTTACCTGTGGAATTGTAAAGAGAGACTTTTAAAGTGACAATTCTGATGTCACTCTGCACAGCGCTCTAGACTTTGCAGTACTGAGCACCCTCTTTGCAGACTCAATGAGGAAGCCATTTCTTACAAGAACATGTTATAGGCAAGAATCTCCAGTCATGAACTATTTCTCTTTCTTACATCAAACAGATTTTTAAACCAAATTATGGCAGGTGGTGTACCACGAAACAAATCACACGAGGCCCTTTTGTGGCCCTTTGACAAAGCCCTCAGTGACACGGGTTAGTGGTGGACTTGGCAGTCCTGGGTAATGGTTGGACTTCATGACCTCAAAGGTCTTTTACAACCTAGCTGATTCTATGATTCTATGAGACGCACGCGAAAAATGTGGTAATTGCAATTACTTTTGGCCACTGAGAGCTACATACTGTATTTTTCTTGAACTAGATAAAGATCTCCTCTTGGCAATTGTGGAAGTTCATTGAATAGGTGAAGTCTGTATATAGTCTAAAATTGTTGCAGTTGCCATTTCCATTCTCTTTCAAAACAAAATACAGCTCATCCAGAACACAAAGGCCACATATAAATGTTCACATCTGCAGTTCAGCATAGCTTATTGCCTTGCCCATCTGCAAAAATGACTGTTATTGCTAAGTACTGTTGAGAGGATTGGTATCATACAGTATTGGAAGGGAGATAATCACCTCTTGCCACAGGGAGCTTGCAATGGGCAACTATACAGTGGTTCAGATAGTCACTGCTCAGAAATTTTGATTCAGTTGCTGTGTTGTTCTGCTTCTTAAGAAAACTGAGGATTACAGAAGAAGCATGGTCTGGGAAAGGGTTAGGATTAGGGTAAACAGAGAATAAAATCTGATTTAAGAGTACTGAAAGCAGGCAAAATATTCTCAAATTTTCATGATCTTAAAGTGCTTACAAGGTATAATATAGAAATTAGCTATACATATATATACACATATATGTCATGTTATTGAAAACATGCTGCTCTATTTCTTCATATGTAAGCTTGGTCAGGCTACTGCTACTCAAGAAGGCAAGTCTAGATGTGGAAGACATGAGGAGTGGAAGAGGGATAGAAGGTAAAAATACTGAATACATGTTAATGTAGCTAAAAAATACATCTCACCTAAAATGCCTATGTATCATCTGTTTTCTAATTCTTTCAGAATTTTATTGAAATCTGAGAAAAGGTGTTTTCTTGCAAGTAAAACAGGAATTGTAAGACAAAAAGTGTGACTCATAAAAGTGACTAATTTCTCTACCTATTCCAATTACCATCAGGTTTGGGATCTTTTTAAATTTATCAAATGTTGTACATGTATCTATACAACACCCTCGAAGTATGAAGCAAATAACATTTCTAGGTGAAGCATCCAGCATGCAGAACTGGTCTTCCTATTGATTAAAGATAACCATAACTTTTTACCAGCGCAGAAAACTATTTCACACTGAAAGGAAAGGATTATGTTTGCTCTGTCTCTTTCAGGTGAAAAAAAAAAGAAAAAAGATGATTTTGAAATTGCTTGTTTCCTTTTTCACATGATAGGAAGTTAACACAACTATCCAGGCACTGGCAATGTAAATGAATCATTTTTAAGCTTTGTAAATGCATTGGCACAGAAATAATGTCATCTTTTCTGTTTGGAAAGGCAGCCAGAAGAGCATAAACCTCCCCTGAATCTAACAGCTAACAATTACCTATCAAAGGATGTTTTACACATATGATAAAAGCAAACATAATGAAAGTTGTCAATAACCTTCCACACTGGCATATAAATGTGTTTTGGTAATACCAGGAAGTTAGTGAGGCATTCATTGTACCTATAGCACAGAAAATTTAAGCCTTTATTCAGCATTTTTTTATAGAATTAGTACAAGTGAATAAGTCTCAGACTCGCCCAGTTTGAGGCCGTAAACAAGGTGTTAAATCAGTTCATTTGAATGTCAAAACCACTATAATAGGATATGTAAATATGAAAGCTTAGCAAAATGATGGACTTTTCAGTTGTCTGGAGGATAAAGGAACAGCCATATAAAATTATTGGGACTCTTGTCACTAAACTGGCAATGAGTAATAAAGACATTTGGGTTTATCTTTCCATTCTAATAGAAATGCTTAGAATTGCTTTCCAAAATGATGCTAATAGCCAGCAGAATACTAGCAGATCACGTAACTGTATTTCTTTGTGACATTTTTGGGCACATCCATTCCCTACTCCTATATGCTGAAGTGATCTTTGTTACCATCCTGTAAAAACTAGTGCAACATACACTATAATAGCAACATCATTTAGCAGAGATCATAATCCAAAAAACTTATAAAGCCAGCTAGAAAATTCTTCCTAAAAAATAGTATGTATAAAAGCAGTACCAACAGAATTCAACGCTTAAGTAAATGAATTCATGAGTTTGAAAATTAAGTCAAAGATACACAGGACGGTAAAATCACTGTGACATTTTTTTTGCCAAAAGCATAGAGGTTTTAACATTCAATATGATGTATTTCTATTAAAATGGCTATTCCTTAATTTATTTCCACTTGGAGTTTTTTTGTCTCATAACATTCCAACTAAAAGGCATAACAATACACAAACCTACCTTGCTTGTCCTTCCTTTGGACCACTGGAGTGAATTCAGCGCTTGGACTACTAAGTAATAACCACTTCACTCCTGACCAACAACCTCAGTGGTCATTGGACTGGGTCCCATTGCTGCAGGAAGTTCAGGCAAAACCACACAAAGTTCTACCAGCTACCAGATGCTATGAGGGGTAAAAAGGACACTGGTTGAAGCCGGGAAGCTGAACAACATGGATGTATGGCTGTAGTCTGCCACTGACTGCTCTGGGTGGGTTGCTTCCGCCAAAATTTAATAACTGTCCTGGAAACTAAGTTTCTAATTTTCTTCAAATGCAACCATGTGTCCAACCATCACAGTGGATCCGGAGGTAACTTCCTCTGCGACCGACTTCACTATAAAATAAGGAACACAGCTTCTCCTCAGATTTTTAGAGGGCTGAGTGGGCTATAGGCTTAGAGACATGCAAAAGATAGAACAAGGGGAGACAACAAACTCTTTGATTCCCAATTCCTGTCTCAAAATCAGCTTAACAGTCTCCAAACAGAGATTTAAGTGATTCTAAATGTTTTCTAAAGGAGAATTTTGTATTGATAGCTTTATTTACTTGGGTGATTTTCCAAAGTAAAAAATTAACAGATGTGGGATTTGAATTAATTTACAAAAGATTAAAAGAAATGATTATACAGATATCATTTTTCCTTTGAACAGAACAGTAAAACATCCAAGGTCATAATTCAATAGCAAAAGCCAAAATAAGCGTTTTTGAGAATTTTCCTGAAAAACCTTTTTCAAAATAACTGGTTTAGCTACAAAATTTCCTACCTTATTAACTTTCTCTAACAAGAGATGTTTGGATGTCCACAGAGAATGTGTGGAAGTTCAAATTACAAGTCGAATGTTTCACATAATTCAGAGAGAACAGGAAGAAAACATGCTTCGTTCATTGACAGACAAGTAAGAAAAGGTTTGCAGACAGGAAATTAACTTGCACTATTACCTTCTTATATCAGTGTCCAAAACTGAAGATGTGCAGTTGAATGCCATATTACAACTTGCAGCAGATATTATTTGTGCAATGCTCTAGCATCCATATTACGCCTACAGTATCATTACACTTGGCTATGCACAGGAGGAAAGGAATATAATCCCTGGTGTAGTAGGGGCAAAGCCTAAAGGCACGCAAAAGGAAATACTGTGCAGACCTTTTCCAGCATTTCTACTGTGAAAGCCCATACCCTAGAAACACCCAATTACAGAGGCAAACAAAAGTCAGAATCTATCAACTACCTAATACCTTCCTAAAACAGAAGGTCTACTTATTTATGAAAAAAAGTATTGGAAAGCCCTAAATAACTACAAATGTTCACAAAGATTTAGGGCTTTCCATCTTTAAAAATGCTGAAAGACTTCTTCAGTAATGAACCTTATTGTACACAGAAGCATCAATACAAAACTGAATCAAAGAAAACTGCTCATATAATTTTAGTATTAGTTTCTAGTAGTATCTTAGTGTACCTTATAGCCAAGCCTTGATCCAAATCAGACTGACTTGTACAGCAATATAAAGGAAAAACATAAAATGTGACAAGAATGGAGAATGCTTACTGTCCTTGCTCAGGTATTCAGTGTTCTTCATAGGAAATAGAAATAAGTGCTTGTCCTGTCGCTGGTGGATTCGGCTGCACAAGTGCACAACGATTTTCTAGGAACGTGCATCCTGCCTCTCCAGACTTTATTAGATTCCTGTGTTACAAACCAGTGACCACAGGTCTGTCTCACTCTCCAATGATATGATTTTTAACAGTTATTTAAGCACTGTGGGAAGTCAAAACATACATGTTTTCTGTGTAGCCCAGAGAAGGGAGTGAAATGAAAAAATCCACTCTGCATCTTGTTTTCTTTAAAAGACACTTAACCAGAATGTTAGTCTTACAGCATCAGATAAATTGTGAGGACACAATTAAACACAGCCAACCAACCAACCAACCCCCCTGACACACTCCTAACAGAATGCAGAGTTAGCAGAAGGGGGAACAGTGAAACAAAATTGCAAATGTATTCAGCAAGTAAGGACTAGGTAAGAAGAGGAGACTAACCACAATAAGAAGTTATGTTTGCATACATATTAACAATTCTAAGTGACTAGTGAGAGTTCAATTATGTGTTAGGCTTGGCAAATGTGCAAGCAAAAGAAAGTAGGGCTACATACATGTCATCCATATATGACACTACCATTCACCATCTGAAATTTCTTAATGCTATTATTTTAATATGAAAACAGAAATATACTTCGGCTCTTATTCAGCCTGTTTTCTAAATAGTCACTTAACATTTAAGTCAACTATGGCTAGAAGGAAAGTGAGGCAAGCTAGGTTCTGGGATGCACTCTCAAAACACAATTAAGTCATTTAAAACATTGGGAAAAGGAACCTTTTATGATCTTTACATATCCTTTTCTAAACCTTCTGTAAAATGCTGGGCTTCTATTGTATCCATCTTCACCAACTCAGAATACCACCCGTTACATCCGCTACTTGTCAAATACTCATAGGGAAGGGGCTGTTGCGTTATCTAAAGCACCATATCTAAAGTGGAAGAATGCGAAAAATTGGAAGTGGCACCTCTGTAAAGGATTCTGCTAAAGACTTCAGTAGTAGCACATCGCATTCAGAGATCCTAGTAGGCATATATTATTGAGGATCCCACTTAGAGCTGGATTGTGAGACCAGGTATCAATCACATGGTTATCCTCTCAAGGCAACACCACAGCAAGGAGAAAAATTAAAATCATGGAAAAGTGGGATGGAACTGAGTGAGGGTTTCCCATCAGCCAGGTGTAGATGATCAGTCAGGAGCAAGAGGCAAAGCTAGGAGGAATTTAGGAAAAGCAACAAGAACTGTATTTGGAAAGAACACCAAAATCTACAATAAGTGTTTACCAGCGAGTATGTGTGAAATAAAGCAGATCCTAGAAAAGGAAGGTAGGCAAACTAAATGAGTCTATATGTATTCACAGGGGAGAAAAGGACTAAAAAACAACGGCAACAGGCACGTGATCCGAATGTGGAAGGTGATTCTATTACAGCATTTTCCCTACACCTGCGTAAATGGGATTCTGGCTGGATTCTGCCCTCTGTCAGCAATGCCACAAAGATGACAAGGAGCGAATCCACTGCATTCCTACTAGGGATGGTCAGAATTTGCTCTTCAAAAGTGATACAAAATAAATCACAATTCCAAATCAAGGGAGTTGACATGTGGAAACCAAAAGGAAGTAACAGGGGACAGGGCTCAAATTAAGACAGTGCCAATCTTATTTAAAATTCCTGAAAAGCTTGGTGAGGTAAAAAGTAATAACCTCTCCGAGATAGGCTGGAATGTAAACAAAGCACTACAGGAATAAAAAGGGAATTTAATTAGAAAACAATATATCACTCAGAGAGTATCAAGCACATGGAGAGAGTTGAACTGAAATCATCAAAGTAAACGATATAGATGAACTTAAAAGATACTTGGACATTTTTATGGTGAGAGAGAAAGAGAGAAGTGTGTTGAAGGGTACAGTAGATACAAAACCCACCGGATGGGATGTAATAAACTTAAAGAACCACCTTCTTCGATCAGATGTACTTTTCTGGTTCAGAAATCCCTTTTATCCATACCAGTGATTAAATGAAACAAACTCCTTATATGTTAAGTACCTACTAAGCGCCATAATCATTGCTCCAGCAGGTATGACACGTGGCTGCAGGTAGAAAACTCTGACAATTCCCCTCTCCTTCTGGCTACAAAAAGCTACTGTGTTTGCTGACCAACAACATAAAGTTTATTGCTAAGAACAGAACTCATAAAATTCATGTGCAAAAGCAATAGTTTCCTCTCATTAGCTTGAAAAGAAGTGTTCAAGCAAGCTGAACATGTTTTTCAGTATTGACAAGACTAGCATCACATATTCTCACCCACCAATGTGACAGAGCAGGACAGACACATCAACACATATATTATGGCAAAGACCTTGACATAACCCTTACTTGGATCAGTGTTAAGTAAAAAGATAGAATGGATAAAAAATTACGAAAAAGGAATAAAAGGTAAAATTACTTGCTTTAAGCAGAACAAGTTAACATTTGTCTCACAGAGGCCTTGTAGTCATGATCACATAGAAATAATAGAAGCAGCTGAGAGGGCTGGTATGCAGTTGTTCCAAATACTAACTGTTCTACTGTTTGCTTGTCTGAAGTAAAGGCACACACTATAAAATCTGACATACTTTTGATTCTTACCTTCTTGCTCCATCTTTCCTAAATAACTCTACGGAACTCTATAGAGTATTGCTAATCACACCATCCAAAGGATCAACAGTGCTTCATGCACACTAACAGGAAGCCTGACACACACATGTAGGATTGCCCACGGCTCTATGCAATATGAAACCAAAAGCAAAGTCCTCTCTGCTCTACTGTGACAAGGACGCACCCCCCTCAGAAGAAACATAGGCTAGACATGACGCCAACACATCATTTCCATCTCCACAGTACGTACTACATAGACCTTACTGCAACACATCACACTTCTTTCTTACTTGTTGTGCTTGCTTTAGCAATGGTCAACAGCTTGTAGCTCAAAAGATGATGAAACACAAGGATCCCTATTTTCTGAGCCACTCTGACATTTGAGCCATTTGCCTGTACACAAAGCATAGGGAGAACAAGAGACTAAGCACAAGAAGTGATACATATCTCTCTTGACGTTAATAACTTTATTACTAGTAGATAACTTTGTCTTTTCTTGTATATTTAATTATTGACCACAAAAAGCCATCCCTAAATTCAGAAATTTGCTTTAACCAAGCAGGGACATTAACAGTCATGTACAAGCACATTTCTGTTATTTCAAAAACCATATAGTCCTATTTCCCTGAACTCCCGATAGATAAGATGAAAGAAGTCCTTTCTTTATTCATAGACCCAGAAATTCTTCATTCTATCATCTGACTCAAAAGCCACTTCCTCGAGGCTCTTCTCAGTGTGACAAACTATCTGCAACCAAAGATTCCTTTCTTACCTCCCCTTGTGCTTTTCTTGTACTTCTCTCTCCTACAGCCTCTTAACATCCATAACAGGACAAGCCAAAGAGGTCTTGATTCCTAAGGGTATACATGTACATGCCTTTCGCAGGACAATGACATATTTCTGAGTTTCAGTTTGAGGCTCCACTAAAGTTCCTTATTTTCACTCAATGGCAGGATTTTCAATTGACAGAATTGCAAAACTGTCCTGAATTGAAATGAACTGTTTTCCAGATATTCCACAGCTGTAACAAGCTGTCCTCGCCTCATATGTCCGCAGGAATTGAGTTGTTCAAATACAAAAATAAAAAATACAAACCCGAAATATTGTTAGGCTGGCAAAATGAAGCACATGACTGACACTGACTTTATTGTCAGTCCCCTTTGTTTCAAAGTGGTTCTCATTACAGCATTAAGCCTGACAGCCCAAAAATCAGAGAACTTCTGTTCATCCCAGAGTATCAGCAACAAGAGCTTAATTTACTACTGTGTCTTGTCTATAAGCTTCAGGTATGATCTGCAAGAATCATTGTCAGCCAAAACCAGAGTATTCAGCCTTCAAAACTACCCAAATATCCATTTTTCATCCTTTAGATTGTGAAACAAATGTGTTCATTATGCAGATAGCTAATGGGAGGTTACCAGCAATGGTCACTGGGTCAGTACTTGCAAATTTATGTGGCTTTCATAAAATGGTCTGGTTTCCCAAAGTTAGACCCACGCATGGCTTCCCCAAGGGCTTCAATACTCTGCCTCCACTTCTGTGGTCACAATCACCAGTAAAAGATTTTATTGTAAACCTACAGGGAACAGTTTTTAACTTGCACTGTTACCCCCTTCTCCCCCTGCCACCCCCACAACAAGTCTTGAAGCTTAACCATACCTCCAGAAGGTTTTATTACCAGGAGATTCTATGGTGTAATAGGGGAAGGGATCATTCTCTATATTCCTGCTACCTCTACTTCCTGCCTAAGCAATCCCCACTGATCATTGATGAAAATAGAATATTAAGTTAAATGAGTCTTTAGTTTGACCTAGGCTTGTCTGATGCAAATCATACTTTGCATGCTAACCTAAAAGGCCTGGAGTTTAAATAAAAAAGTCCCAAATTATCCTTACCACAACCTACCTGACGCTATATAACTAGTAAAAAATGAAAGACGTAATCAATAGGGTAATTACACAGCAACATACAAGAGAAGTATGTAAAAGGACTGTTCACGCAATACTCAAAGCACTGGAATTCAGAAAGGTTTCATTACATTCCTATATTCTGGCAAAAAATTTGCTTAGATTTTCAAGAAGACACTTGCTCTTTGTCTTCTCTGACAGATATTAAGTCAGGCAGAAAACCTTGGGCTACTCACATGAAAAGCAGATTACACATTAAGTACAAAAGCCTAAGCTTCAAATATTCAGTCTCCACTCACTGCAACTTACATGCTTCTAACCTGCATTTCTCAGGCAAATGCATTCACATTTGGCAAAGCACTTGCAGGATTTCATCCTACAAGCACTGATGGATACATTCAACTTTGTAATACAGAGAGCCACTGACTTCAGTGACCTATTAGTGTACGTATTAGATTGATGCCCACCTTCTTGTATCGTGCATCAGTACTTGATGAGATCCAAGGAAGCTCTCAACAGAGCAACATCATGAGGAAAACCTCTGCATAGAGAAATAGCACAATTGCATGATGCATACTTAGTTTATATGTGCATTCTCAGAGTATTTGTAGTTTTTAAAACTCTTTATTTCATATTTGGTCACTTTTCCCTTATCTATTCCTCCTTACCACCACCAGTCCCCTATAACATGGTAAGTGAACAAAAAAAATCCTGAATCACAATTGAAAAGCAGACTCCTTTTCTGTTCAGTGTCCGGTAACAACATACAGGTCGTCTGGGGCTCTTCATCACTTACTGAATAATTTCTGCAGGCACCCCAGGAATTATAGAATTGTCTTTAATGACAAACAACAAAACTAATATTGGTATTTGAGGTGGGATAGTGACTTCATACCAGGCACAGACATTGCATGGCATTATTTGGAGGGCATAGTTCTCTCTGCCTGACACACAAAAAGATATTTACTTCTTCAGGCTTGACTATTCAGAGACACTCTCTTACAATTGCATTTCTAAGCTGTCACTGCACAAATGCAGGAAGATGAGCAGGTATCCCCCTTTCCACACAGCTGTGTAAATGCTGCTCACAATCATTAGTTCTCAGAAACACAAAGTCCAATTATTCCTGGATTTCCAATCCCAGAAATCTGAAGAAGGTCAACCCAGATCCTACCTATCCTCTGCATTAGCACACAGAGCAGAGAAATTAATCTGGAAATATACCACGCACGTACTTTAATGTTCACTATTAGGATAAACATTCCTGCTAGCCAAGTCATTTTGTAGAATCTTCCATGAACACAAGCATTACAACGCCAAATGAAATCAATGTTTTTCATTCAAGAGATTCTTCCCCCCCCAGCCCTCACTTCACCTGAAAGAGAGTAACAGCAGAACTGAAGTTAGCCAAGCAATTTCACTGTCAGTGGTTGAAGCGGATGCCAAAAAAGGGGGAAGGAAGAGAGCAGGGAAAGGAGAGTAGACAGAAGAATGCAAAAATCTCCGATTTAAAGCCTGTCCCAGATCATGTAAAGCTGGCAGTGCATTTGGTTAATCCCTCTAGTGCTTCAGTGGAAAAATCACAGCAGGCAGCTGGATACAACATCCAACACTGCCCTTTCTTGTATTTTTCCATTTCTGGCAGCATACTGTCATACATGCAGCATCTGTCCATTTCCACAGACTGCAGCTGTATATTCAATTCAACTAAAACAGTTAAAGAAAAAAGTAAAAGCAAAGGTTCAAAGGGCAATGAATAGCTTGGGCTCTTGGAATTCTGCAGGTGTGGTACTCCCGATGCTGGCTAGCTAACCCTGCTGCAGAAATCACTGCAATTGTTTGCAGAGCTTGCCTATCTGCCTACTTCCACCTGACTGGCATCCAAATTTCAGAAGTATGATAATGCTGCTAGCAAAGATTTTAAAAAACAATTTATTTGTGTAACCTGGACTCTGGCCTTGCATTTTAAATGTGGAAGAGGAAAAGAGGGGCAATTATCACTCAGGAAAAGGCATTACTATTAACACAGCAGTATAAGTACCAATAACATAGACCCACAATGCAGATCTCAGGATATATTTGTATGGATAAAGCCTAATTTCCTTTTTCTATGGCTACTACATCTTTGCTCCAAGAAATACCTAAATGTTACAAGCTTCAGCTCAGTCAGAAACCTCTTCTTTCATATGACAGAGCTCTATGGCACTTAGACAGGTAACTCAGTGTCTTTTAGAGAAATTACATGGGGGTGAAACACTACAGATATATAAGTCTTGTCCACTACTATTTGGACTCTACACTACTGCTATTTTTTTAAAACCATTTTAGTTGTATCTGGTCACTTCTACTGAGAGCATATTTGAGCTTCATACAGTTAAAATACTTGCAAATACAAAACAAATCACTGCTTCAAAGAGCTCTCAATCTCAATAAGCAAAATGGTCAAAAAGTGGAAAAGGAAGTAGGAGTACCCCGTTTTTCAGAGAGAATGAAAGCCATAGCTCTATGGTCATTAGGACTAGGTACTACAAAACAAAGAAACAAAAGAAACAAAAAGCCAGGAACAAGATCAGTAATAGTCACAAGCATTTTTTTTTCTTGAACCAGCACCAGACGTGATACAGAAGTTACAATGGTTGTGGAAAGACAAAGTTTGATCTAACAAAGATTTGCCTGAACACCACTTAGGAAGGATGCCTTCCATGGCCTGTTTCAGATGCTTTGCCACACAGCAATATTATCACTCTAATGCTTGTGCTATATTGCTGTATTTCATATTTCTTAGTCACTGAAAATAGAAGTATTCTGATGATGTTGAAAGTAACAGTTCATTCTATCTTAAAAAGTAATTTTTTCAGTGCTACAGCTACAGTAAGGGAGGAAAAATAAGCATGTCATGCAAGCATACAGAATGTAAAGACCTGTGCTGTGTTTTGGTGTTGTACAATAGAGGAAAGAAGCCCCAGGACGTTTTTTATACTGTAAACACATCTTTGAAGTTACTCGCTCTGACTAATACACAAGTATATTTTACAGGAAAATAATAACAAGTAAAAAACCATACTTCAAGGTTTGAAGTGCTTATTATAAATATTCATCAGGTTGTTCAAGTGTCTGCATAAATTATGAACTCAGATGAAAAGAAAAGCATTTTAACTGCCTCTGGTCAGCTGCAATTTTCACAACCAAAAGAGGCATATAGGTCTAACAGAGTAAATGTATTTTGCTCTTTCTGTCTAAAGCTGTTGGGTGAATATGTTTCTACAGACTTAAAACCTTAATCATTGTAAGCTAGAAGAAAAACAAATAATACTTCTATTTACATAATGTTTATCTGCCAATAGCATTTTAGGAGTTTCCTACAAAATAACACACAGATTAAACAGACAAAAATAAAGACAAAAATTGCACATGATTAAAAACAGAAAGTCCTTTAAAAACATTCAATCACTGCGCAGTGTTGAAGGATTCAAAAAGATTTCAAAACCTCTTCAATTTCATGGTGGTTCTTAGATAAAAAACAAACAAGCAAAACGCCAAAAAACCCCACCCCAAAAACCAGAACTCTAAAACCTAAGATGCAACTGATGCCCATCCATCATGCTTCTAAGCTGACTTCCCACCTTTTATTCCTGCTGGCACTAACACTTCCTCCTTCATTTGAAAATGAAAAAGAAATCACAAGAAATTCCCAACCCACTGCAAGCTGAGAAAATGTGACTCTTTGTTAGTCAAAGAGCTGCTGGTTCTAGTTCAAAAGACAGATTTTCTTGGCTAATGCTATAGTACTATTAACTGACAATGAATTGGTTTGTAAGAAACCAGCTTTTTCTGTACTTCACTGTTGTTAGTTCTTCAAAAATAATTCTGTTATGCATAATTTCTTGTCACAGGCTCCATCCAGGACACTGATACCTAGGCTTACCTACTTCACTTGGAAGCACATCCCTTAATTGTTCGTAAAGCTCCCTTTACAATTGACCGTAGAATAACTGACAACAAGCTGTAAAAGGTGTATGTTGGAGCTTCCGATCAACAGAATTATTAATTAACTGAGAAATACAAACCCGATACTCTCATTTACATACACTATAAAGAGTAGGACTGCAGAAGTGCAGCTGAGGATAGAAGGTACACGAGTTGAGTGAAATCCTTGGTGGTTAGGAAGCAACAGAAGAACATAGCTTGCCATTATATCCTGTTTTCTAGCAGTTTCTCAAGAGAAAAAAAAAGGCATTACTCCTTTTACTTGTAAATGTATGTCATAAGAAAAATAAACCTAACAAAATTTTCTAAAAATGCATTGATGCAATTTCTTTAACTTTTGAGGAAGATCCACACTATTGATATGGTGGGAAATAAAATCTAGGGACAAGCCAGCACCCAGCTAAGCTAAATGAAAAAACATACCTTGTTGCATAAAAATGCTTAGCTTTTAGCTTTGCTTTTAGCATATGTTAAAATCCCCTAAAAACTAAACACCTGGGAAAATTTTCAAGTATGCTTTAACAATACATCCAATTTGAAGACAACATTCTCAGTGTTTTATAAAGAAAGATCTTTGTCACTGCTCTTTAAAGCTTCACTGCTCCTTCATCTCGGAATATTTGCATTTTGAATCAGCTCCAGGGTCCTTGGAGTTTTACATCCAATTTTTTATCAGGTAAAAGGGAACTCAACCCCTTGCCTGAAACCTCAAGGTTTGTTTAAAGAAAATAAAGATACAAATGGTCACTTTTACTCTGCACTTACAGAGTGGTAACAGCTCACCAGTTGGCTGATATATTAGCTCTAGGTAGAAAACAATAATGTTTTACTCAGAAATAACCCTGGACAGCAGTTGCCTTGAATAACCCCAAGGCCTCAGTGCTATTTTTGCCATATTTGCAAAGCATTTTTGTTTTAAAACAAATCTCACACCTAAGTCCAAGCAAAGTGTGCACAGATGCATTTATTTCATAAACTGGAAAATTCCTTCCACATACGGTGCTTTTTGCCTGTCATCATTCTGATTTCAATCTACAGGCATTGCACCATGAGAATGGACAGAAATGCTGAAGTTGCTTGAGAATAATTTTTCTATATTTATATATAATTTTTATATCTTCTTTTTTATTTTTCTATATGATATCTATTTTTTGAAGTTAGAAAACGAAAGCTAATTTAAACCAGAACAGAGGTTCAAAATGGAATAGGGGATCTCTTCTAGTACTTGCTGACTCATACCAAGATCTCTATGCTGGCTAGAAAATGTGTTTTAAATATCTATTAAAAAATTGGGAAAAACAAAAAAGGAGAGGAAGAGCAAGACGAAAGTAAGGACGGCAGAGCAACGGTATTGAAAACTGGGAATGAACCGGTTATTCCTGTCTCCTGCTATTCCATATTGAAAATACATTAATTTAAAAGGTTCTGGTCTGAAAGAGGAATAAATCCTGTGTACCTTGCAAAATCCAGAACAAAACCCCAGCCCAAACACTTTCACCAGGTTGCTGCAATGGACCCATACTCTGTAAGTGTCCCAGCAAAGCCAGAACATCTCACCACTTCCTAATCAGCCTTTGACTGCAAACACTTGTATTTGATAATGCAAGAGTTGGAATTTCCCTTCTCAAAAAAGGGACAGACAGGCTATTGCCATAAGTAACTGAAATGTAATAAAACTATAATATGTATTTGCCTGCTCTTTCTGTCTCTAGTGCATACTTTGTGAAAGAACCACAGCTGGATTTAAAACCGGGCCAGTTCATCCACTAGGCAAAGACTCCAACATGTAGGCCGATTTTTGAGGAGGACTATACCAGACCTCATTATGAACAGGCTAAAAATCTTTTCGTATTTTCAGAACTGTCAGCTGCACACATGCCATTGAGAATGTTATTTTTTTCACTACTGTAGCCTTTAAAAATGTAATGAGCCTACTCATATGGAGGCCACTCTTTGATAAAGAACACTGAAATACATGCAATTCGTTGCATGTGATAGACATGCACACATACATACACTGCTTGGAAGACATTTTGGGGGTATAAAAGCCCAGAACAGAATTGAAGGATGTGTGGAGAAAGAAAAAACTTCAGTCCTAGAGTACAATCTACATTTCATTTAAGTGAATGGAAATCTTCACTTCACTTTGATTTGACAAGAAGTTGCACTCTGTCCAAAATGAGCTATACATCCCAATTGTTAAGCACAACATTTGGAAATCTTCTCAGTAAAGTCTACCATACACATTACATTTGGCCACTTTTGAGTTCATCTTGTATAGCAAGACTTGTTACAGCTGCATGTGTGCATTAGTATTATATTACATGCATGTAATAGATACTCACATGAGTAATTTTTACTGATTTAAATGTTGACTGCAGCAATTTTTTTGTGCATTTTTACAATCAACAATGCTAACAGTACTTCGAGCAGGCATTCATACATTTCTTTCACTAGGATCAGCATTAGATACTTGGAATTACTGGGATATTTCACTATATGCTTACATATTTAAACCAATATTCTTAATGCTGTAATTGCAGGAATCCTTCAACTTTATAATCAGTTGGTTAATTTGGAAATGCACGTGTTTTGGTATCAGTTTGGAACTGCATATATATTGGTTCCAGATTTTGGAAATGAGGCCTACAAATTATGTGCTCCAAATAGTAATCCAGTGAGACAAGCCATCAAAGAGTCAGAGATAATTACAAATGATTCCCTGTTTGTACCCTATTCTTGAAATCTACACTAATACACATAATACAAATTAATCTGAAAGTTTCTGGCACACAGAATTACAAGGCTCCTTCAGAACCTGGTATTCACTGAGACAGACAATTGGTGTGATAAGAAATGATGGACACTGCAGTGTTAACTCACTCGGCTTTCCTCGGCATTGCCACACGTGAATTTATACCAATATAAAAACGCGTGGCAGCCCGCTTCTTCATAAGAAAGTGAAAATAGTTCATCTATTCACTAGATGAGGAGGAAATACTATAAGCCAAGGAGTGGACAGAAATATGGATGCCCCAAAGCCTTCTTGGAGTCCTACCAAAGAAACTTTGGCGTGGGGAAATTGGCCTTCCACAGACAACCTTTTCCAGTCCCTCTAGATTTGAATGAGTGGCCTTAAACAAAACCTTAAAGTGCTTTGCTTTTTAAAAGGTGTTGGACTGAAATGCTTAAACATAAAGACCAGCTCGTCTTTCTTTTAAATCAACAGTTGTGCCCACTTAAGAGGCACCAAAGGGCCACTGCGGTTTTCTGTTAGATTAACAAAAAAGAGAAGTGGAGAAAGAAATATATCCCCTTATTTCCTTAAAATTGCTAGTACTTCAGGAGCTTCTAAAGCACTGTTCTGTTTTATTAAAATTGCCTCTTGGTAGCATTATAGTGGTGCCAAAAAGTACTGCTAACTGCAGTGATTAAAAAGTTACTCTTTTCCTTAGGAAAGCTTTGAATTGTTTAGCAAGTCTCCCTCAACAGTAGCAAGTGAGCAAAGGGCATGTTTTTAAATAATAAATTAAGACAAAGCAAAAGCTTAGCACAATGGAATCAGACTCCTGACTTCCCCCAGTTAATATATCTAATATCACATGCCTACTCAGAATGGGAAGAAGGGATTTCCCCTCAGTAAACTCTGTGAGAGAGAATGCAATTGTTCCCCTTCTCATTGTATGCGTTACTAAGCCATGATGCCAGCCACATGCTGATTATCTCTTGTGTTACATAAAGTGCTCTCCTGCGGCGCCAACTGCCTGCCATGTGGTCTGTATCCCGTTACATAAAGTGTTATCCTGTACCACCATGCGCTGTGCCAAAGAGCTGTTCTGTGCTACCATGCTCCTCGTCCTCAGAGCTCAAACGCCCTTTGTTTCCATGCCTTCTTCTGCCCACAACTTAAAAGCCACCTAATGATTAAAACAAAACAAGAATGCTTCCCAATAAACAGCAATTTTGCAGTTACATTGTAAAACGAGAAAGAACACAAATAACTGTTGCTTGGGGATCCTGGAGGATATGAGCGTGCTGCACAAAAAGATCCCATTAAAAGTTGCTGCATGGTCCTCTGCGACTCATTGCACCTACACACTTCCATCATTTATGGGTCGTTCCGCAGATAGCATTTTATCTGTCTCAAGGTTTTTCTAAGGCAGTCCTGAGATCAGCTGTACAGCTTAAGATGAAAGCACCCTGGGAGTAAAACACGCTCAGAATAGCCGTCTCTCTTGATGCATTGCACTAACACATTGTCAAAGGTCTCTGTTGCTCCAGCAATCTGTAAACATGCTGTATCATCAAAACAGTGCAGGAGTGATGATGTGTTACTGGAAGGGTGGCAGCGGTATAGGAGCAGCGCATCTAGAACCAGAGTTCACCTGACTATAGGCTGACAGCCAATTCACACAGTACAGTATAGTAGAAACTGCTCTCTGCGGTGGCCAGTGGGAACAAAACTGCTAAATCAGCTGGCCTGGCACTCCAGTTTCTGGCAACTGGAAATGGCAAGTCTTATATACACAAAAAGAAACGTTAGGCAAAAGGGCTCCCAGTTGAGGGGAGACAAAGGAGAAACTGAATTATCAAATTTTTGTGAGGCCACAGCAAACAGAATCTCACCTCCCAGGGCTCATGGCCTTTTCTGCAACAGTGCTTTACAACGACAGACTGACAGCCAGCAAGACAATGTATTTTCTCTTGAATCACTGCACAAGGCTCGGAGGTATTTTGGCATAAATCTTCCAATTTGTTACTTTCAGTGTTTCAAAATATTTTTCAGATCTCAGATAACCCTTTTCTGTGTCTGGTAGTACAATCAATCAAATACCAATGTGATCCACCTTCAGGAACAAAGAAAGGCCACAAACAAGCAAAACCCGCTCTGCCTGGTCAGTCTCACTTACGTAAAGGGCTAAGATTAACTACAGGGATGAGATTTCAGCTTCGCCAAATCAAACAGCCTCACTCTGCATCACATAATGAAGGCTGGGGAAGGAAGAGGATGCATTACCACGTTTAAATCAATGCGTCTTAAGGCTTTACTCCAAAGAGATGGGGTAAAGTCCTGATGCTAGGCATAACATGAGCAGGTAGGTTGCACATACCAATTTCCCTGCAGTTCTACATCATCTTCATACTACAGAGGCGAATACCAAACAAACAAACATAAAAATACAGCCCAATACAACTTCACCACACAATTAGTCTTGGATATTGGCATTAATGGATTTTGGTTTTCACAGAAACATAGA